>JAQJVL010001739.1:0-150165 GCA_035578905.1 Stictocephala bisonia | reverse complement strand
ATTCAGTTTTTAATTTATTTATTTGCTCTTTTTTCCAATTTTTGTTATATTTTGTTAATTATGTGTGATAATAATTATTAATTAATTGTGTTCATTCTTAAATATTTAACTGTATATTTTTATGGCCTTGAAGTCTAGGTTATGTATCATTTTTATGTTCTAAAATTGGTAACTAAACACAATGTAGAATAAAAAATAAGATATAGTTATATCAAACAAGACAAATTAGTAATTTACGTAATATTTATTTTCGATTTATGATATTTTATATACAATGTATATAATGTTTTATATAAGTGCAATTAATACGTTTAAGAGTACTGACCATCTTCTTTAAAATTTAAGTAAATATCACTATTTTTGGGGTGTGAAAGCAGTTTATAAACATACTCTTTGAATTACTCTAGAACTTTCAATAGTTGATTTCAATGAATTAACACTAAATAAAAGTATTATTCTTTTACAATATAATTGCAGAAAAGATAAAGATCAATGTACTGTGTATTTTAATCAGTCACAAGGGTTATCACATTCTGCTTGACAAGTGATCTACCAGGCTCTAAATAGCTTCCCACACTAACGAGCCGGCTCAAAATACATTTTATTGTAAAAGGTTTATTCCCTGTAAGCTCTATAATTCACGATAAAACATTTAAACAAATTCTTACTTAAGACTAAAAGGTTTTACCAAAACCAAAAGCCATAACATTTTTGAACAAACCCACTAATAGAATTTCATTGAAAACAATCATTATTATTACTTCAAATTATAAATCTCTGTAATTGTTTAATTTAATACGCTTACAACAAGATTTTTGTGAATTTATTCAGATTCATCTCAGATGTGGATTTGTTTAGAGATATTACAACTTTTATTCCTGTATCAGATTTACAATAAGGATATTATATATCTTTGCAAAAGATGAACTTAATAAATAAGAATGTTTGATGTATTACAATTCCATAATATATGAGATAATAGAATTTAAATACTCCATTTTCAATTGATAATTTTTATCTAATAATTCATTTTTTATATGTTTTGTAGGTAGACTCTAAAAAACATATAAAATACTACACTGTAATAGCCTCTAAAGAAGCTAATGAAATTTTCATTCTACACAACTTAGATTTAAACACATATTTCAATGAATTTAAGTCCTGACTGAAAAGAGCCTCTCATTAAAAAAAAATATATATACTAGTTATAATTTTCCTGATTTTACATTACAATAAACTGCTGGAATAAAAGGCACAACGACAGAATGAAAATATACCAACAGATTCTTGTGTTAAGTCCTTGAACAATTTACAATTTCGTAACAATAAGGTTTGAAAGCCTAAGGAAAATAGATATTGAGCTGTTGCTTCATCCAAAATCAAGGGCATGTTGAAAGTTAACATATTATACGTGCAGTCCAGTTACAAGCATAGTGAATGAAATGTGTCTCATTTGTAAGTGATTGTTGTCAAGGCAACATATTCATCTGTCATATTTATTTGCATTGTGTTGTAATGTCATGGGATTCAGCTCTAAGAATTAATTACAAACACGAGAGGACAAATATCAATTTCAGTTCCAAGTTATGTTTGATTTCAATAGAGCGATTCAAAAAGTGATTATGATATTGGTAAGTAATGTAAGTAAGTAAGTAATGTGATAAGCTTTATTAAGGAATTACGTTTGTGCTGTGGAAGGAAACCAAAATCGATATACTGTATGTAGGGCATTGCATTTTAGGATATCTCATGTATTTATTCATGGAAACAAGGTGTCTTCTGCAAGATCACCATGTTTCACGCCCACAGCTTAAAATTGAATGAGTGTGAATTAATGGGTAGCCAAAATATTGTATATAAGTGGCTCTTTAACACGTTCACTGCAGAAGCCTAGCGTACATCTCGCCGTTAGCGGCGGATGCACTTGTGCACTTTGTGCAAACATCTGTTTGGTAAGAGTCTAACGTTCAGTGGTAGCTAGCTCGTTTTTGAGGTTATGTAGTCTTATTTACTACAGTCACATGGTGTTAGTGGATAAATTCGTTCGTGAGTTACTCCAACACTTAGGTAGAATATGGATAGTCAAAATGTTGGTCTTTCTAAAAATTTGATTGTTAAATTGAAATTTAGTACTATTTATAACATAAAGTAATAATTTTCAGTTTATTGTTATTTTTAAAATAAAAGTCACTTTCTTTTATTCAGAATGTGTTCATGTAATTGATTTTACCTTTTTATAATACTATTTTATGCTAATGAAATGAGCTAGAAATGTCTTCTTCCTCTGGAATTTTAGTAATTTATTTATATATATACATACGGTAATTATTAATAATCATAAATGTTTAAGATGTTAAAAATTATTATTAAACAACATTTAGTGAGTATTACCCAGTATATTAATGATAAACTACCCGTTTTACGTAAAGCGCACATCTGCGCTTGTCACATATGACGCAGCAAATTTACGTAATATGCAGAAGGCGCACAAGTGCGTCCACTACACAAATACATGTAATTTTCAATATAATGTACAATATATTAGTACGTATACCACTTCAACACCAAATCACCAAAAAACATTTTCCGCGTTTCGGGTGACCCTTACATCAAATTGCCGCAGGGAACGTGTTAACTGGAAAACGTGGTTGTTAAATTAAACAAAATACAACATTGACAGTCTTGCTGCACACCTAGAGACAAGCAACATTAACTGAGACACATGTATGACCCACCCACTGTACACATGATTGTTTGTTGTATACAAGAGTCAACATTGTCCATCACCGCTGAACAATGTTAACCGTCACCCTAACTTCAGACACATTATTGGTTGACTTCCTATCTCATCAACAAAATTTGTGTCAACATTTTTCAGGAGTAATCTGATTCTATAAACCATTAATCATGTTACAAAGGTAGGTATTCAACGAAATTAATAAATATCTGAAGCACAACTTAATATATTTCTTTTTTCTACTATATAGTGGAAATATTTTGTCTACGCTTAAAACAAAAGCTATTCCTGCAATCAGAACTTGAAGTCCATTCAACTAAGTTAACCATTCAATTTACTATATAGCTTATTTCAAACAGAATTTTGACGTATTTAATGAAAGATTAAACTTTATTATAGTCACAGCATAAGGCATTGATGACCTTCCCACCCAGCCACCCACACACGTGCTCACTTTCTCTTCTATCTACATGTGTAAGTATGTCACTGACACCTCTGCCACCTAATCACACTTACACATACAATGTTCATGGCCATCCCAACAACCCACACTTGTACAACGTTGATGACCCTCCCTCCTAGCAAACATTTGTACATGAAATTGATGGTTCTTCCCGCTATCCAAACACATGCACACCACTTACGACTTTCATTCTCTCTTACCTACACTTGTTACGTAAGACTCTGACACTCCTATCACCTATCCATATACACATACAACGTGGATTGTCTTCTCTCACACATTTTTTTTTAAAATAGTAGCTAACAAAAACCATATGCTATATATATAATTACATAATTATTGTTAGTCACATTAACGATGCAACAGGTTTATGAAAGGTGTGAAGTATATAATTTAAATACTTGTAGGAAATAGTTTATACACAGCAGAGGACTAAATAAACATTAAACTGACATCAACGGTATATGTGGGGGTCAGGGTATCCCAACACTAGTGCAGTGAACTTGCGTATGACATATTTGTTATTTACTGATAAGCAAGAGATTAAGTATGGGAGTTAACCCATCATACACTAAAGTTCATGATACAGATGACCAACGTTGTTTTACTTACACCATAACCAATTCCTTCAAACATTGGCAACCATAAACTTAAGCTTTGAGCAGCAGAGTACAGGGACCAATGTATAAATCCACAACTTAACTGACAGTCGGTTCTTAACTTGTTGAGCAAAGCTGCAACACATGATGGCTGAGTCAGTGGCTCAGCTGAACTAGCAAGTAATTAAAAATTTAATAAATAAAAAAAGATTTGAGACCAATCGGCATGAAATGAAATGAAAAATGCCTTTATTTATGTGGCGAAGTTAGGACTATTTAGTCCTCTCTACCACTTAACCGCAACGGCATGACTGGAACAAATAAATAACTTGTTTATTTTGATGTCATATCTTCTTTGCACTATTATAACAGCTGTAAAAAATCATTTTTACCCCTTCATGACTCTTCATCCTGTTGAGAGCAAAGCGGAGCAAGTTGCACAGCTGGTCCAAAGTCAGCATGCGCATAGCTCTTGATCTGAAACAGACGGCACTGTTAAGTTTAATTCAGCTGATGCCATTTTTACTTCACTGTGTTCATCTGTCAGATCACTCAATCAATCAATCAATGGTCTTTATTGCAGTTTACAATTTTATGTTGTATTGCATGCTTCATATATATTTTATCATTCAAACATTCAACAAATTAACCCATTCACTCCCAATACCAATGTTAGCACGAAACTTAGTAGTAGCGTGAATCACTTAAACCCTGTAAGTTTGTTAACACTAAAGCAGGGTACCTGATTTGTCATCATGTTGCACATTTAATTCATATCCAAATGTGTGAACCTTGTCTTTAAAACACTGAGATCTAAGGTTTACTTGTTCTGAAGATGGCAAGACAAAAGTAAAGCATGATTTATTGTTTCAGAGGAGTTGGGCAATACAGCCAATTGTACCTTCCTGATGTAAAACTTGATGTCTTAAGTTTACAACCGAACACAGTTGCTAAAATGAATTATAGACTATTTCACATAAAAAATAAAAGCAAATGTCTTATATACATTTTTATTTTTTATATCTACAGCATATAGTCAATTCAAATAATTGTTTTTAAGCTTTCTCACACGTTTTCGTGTGAGAATATTACATAGTGTGGACATAAATAAATTTAGTTGAAAAGTTTGGATACAATAAGACATAATATAAGAATACAGAAATATTTTATGCTGGTGATTTGTTCATCTTATGGTTGAAAAGAATAAAATTGTATTAGTATTAGGTGTACTTATTTTCTCTGGAAAATCAGGTGATTTACCATTCCCATCAGTTTAAAACATGACCTAGCAAACATATATTCTTTTGAAGTAACGGATATGTTATTTTGCTATATTTGAAATGATTTTTTTTTTAGTTGTAACATTCAAGAACAATCTGTTTACATTTATTTTTAAGTATGTGTAAGTTATGTTATCTATCTCGTTTCTCAAAGTAAACAATCGAGGAAAATCTCAATCCTTTCGCTAAGAAAGACATTAGTGTTTAGAAAATCTTGTTGTTTGTGACAAACAACTTTCACTGATGGTATCAGCCCAGCCATTGTGTGCAACATGACTCGCACTCATGCAGCCTATGTGACCTCTATAGCTTAGTGATCTTTTAATCAGTACATCGTAGATCTTAAGTATGTAATTCAAACTGAACTGATGTGTTGTTGATTTTAGCTTGGTTAAAAGTAGTAACAGATGAATAAATAATACTTTAATAATGAATACATTTTTCAGTTTGCCACAAAATGTTTCCCAACCACACGTAGTTTGAAAAATAAACATTTTTGAGAAGTAACTCTTCTTCTAGAAGTTAAAACTAATTTGTACACATTTAAAGTTGCACACTTCGATATTTTATAACAGATTAATTGCAAAATTTTTTGATCATCCAATTAATTCATTACAGTACTTTCATCAATATGTTCCCTTCAAAACCAACTGACTAATACCAGTAAAGGCTGATAGAAATCTGAATTCAGCCTCATTTTTTTTTTCAAACACTTAATCATTACAATTTAAAAAATACTTAATCGAGTCCATCTACAGTCCATCAGCAAATTGATTTTCCTAGTGTTTCCAGTCTAAAAAATTGAATATAGTAATAAATTGAACAAATAACTTGAAATATATATTCTGGAGTATACCCACATTGCACAGCTACTTAAGCTTCCACAATATACTGCATACTCTTACTTTATTTCTATTTAATAACAGTTTCAGGTAAAAAATATAATGGAAAACAAATGTTTAATGTATTTTTTTTAACATATCAGGTAACTGAGCTATGTATAGAGAACCTATTTTGTCAATAAATTCTGAAGATAAACCCCTAATTCCCACATTTAATATCAATATTTTCCTAATTAAATATAAAATTATATTTTTACAAAAAATTAATGGTATAATTTAACAATTCACCAGTTGCTTTTAAAAACTCGTAATGGTTATCTTTACTTTTCTATATGATCACTATTCATTATTGAGACGCAGATCTTAGTCATATGGGCTGATATGATGAGTGAATGAGTGTGATGACTGTAGATGAACGAGTGTAGTCATTGTTACTTATCAAATTCAACCATTCCTTAAAAAGAGCCATTTATTAATAGCCCAAGAGCCAGAGCAACCAAGGGACCTAATACTTTTATGCGAAATATGAACCATGTATTGGTCTTATTTTCAGCTAACTGACAAGGATGATGCACAGTACTCTTCCTTTTCTAATATCCGGACTCTACCACACAACATGAACATCCCAGACTTCCCTAGTAGTGACCACTCAGATTGATGGCAATCATTGAGCAGATGTGGCCGTTATTAAAAAGACCGATTATAAAACCTATCACCTAAAATCTTAACAACACTTTGTCCTCACGTAGCTGGGCTACAGCACTGTGCCACTGGTGCTGACTATGAAAATCAAGGTAGAAGAGTCACTTTTATAATACCCTTAAATACATTTTGCATCCAATGATGATTAGAGATGAGTATTCACTGCATTTTTGAACTCATCAAATGCAGTGAATAATCATCTGAAACTCTTCCTGCTCCAGTTCATTTCAGGTAAAAGATAGTAGTCATTCAGTACTATGGACTATGAGAATTTCTGACTGCAAGTCATCAAAAAGCTGATTGATTAGTGTAGAAGTGTCAGGACGGATATTGTCAAGGATCGACTCCAAGTCACCAATCCTCTTCTTTTGTTTTGAATAGCTCTCTGTAACTGAGGGTTCTGCTACATACGCGACTTATTGAATTTCTGCCGCATTTAGCCTTCTGCATGAAGAGATCAAATGAGGCTTAGCAATTTACTTGATAGGAGAATCGATTAAGTAGCAGCCATCTATTTCTCCTTCAGTTCAAAGCAGATTGATGTAGGCACAACAGATGGAGTTACAAGAGAAGGGGAAGTTTTAAATGCACAGCTGCACATATCTACCTTCTACCACTAGCATGTCTAATTCACTAGAGACTGAATTGCTCTAGTAAGACACATGGATCCATTAAATTAAGAGGATTTTCTACACTGTATATAAATGTTTGTTCTGCACTACAATCACGTAATAAAGATTTTTTTAGTTGACTGCCAAGTTTCTTGAGGACAGAAGGACTCAATCTCAATAAATTTGAAACTAGTAAAATGATTTACGTCCATCTCAAGATAGTAATGTGTTAACAGTTGGAGGTAAGTATGAAGAAAACATTGTCATTAATGTGGATTTCACCCACTCTGCTTATTTTGGTAAACATAAAATTGTACTAAAATTACGTTTAACTTCATCCCACATTTTCATATGGATTAGTCAATGTTGCAGGCTTCAAAAGTGAAATGAATCAGAACTAAAAATCAATATTTAACTTTTTATAAAAAAAACAAATCAATTTAATATGAAATAATAATGAGATGTAGTGAAACTAGAAATGGAATGAGCTACTCTTTTGCAACAGACGGGGGAAGTTCAAGAAATGAGACAACATATATTGTATAGCTTTCAAAGCCAGCCACCAAACTATTAAAATTTTAAAACATACCACAGTAAAAATGTCTAAATAAAATAAAATCTAAAATAAAAAATACTTGTATGTTAGTGTTTAAATATCAATCTCCTGTCACAGAGCAAAATCCAGGATTCACAACTCAACACCTGTTTCTCAGATTGAATGAATACCAGCTAATTCCCCCTGAAAAGAACGCAATGGGCACTTATTAACTATGTGATCCATAGTTTGAACTATGACTCCGCAGTCATATGACTGATCATTTGCCATTTCCAATAGTGCATCTTCCCATACCCATGCAAAAACGGCTCAATATAGTCCATTCCTTACTAGGCAGGTTCATTGTACTGATGAGAGTCATAGGGTCTGATAACAGAAACTTTTTTCAACCTTTAAGCATGTCCCAAGTTGGTTTTGGCGAAAATGAGAAGTGACTAGTTTTAAAACACACTATAATTTAGTGAATTTGATAAAAAAAAGTCTAATGTGTTTAGAGAACGAACATAAACACATTAAAAAATAATATAATCGGCACTTAATATATTGAATGGTAATTGGTAACCGTTTTTGGGTCAAATCTGAGATTTACAACAAATATCAGCTTTTAAAGGCGCCTATTTGATTTGTATGCTGTGAAAATTGCTGTAATTTCAGGTAGGTGGCTTAAAATTGGATTTAGAACTAATAGTAAATAACAAAGAAAACTCTGCTTTTTGGTTGTAATTTGGAATCTATACCTATATGTTTTTAAAGGCACAACTTCAATTTACACATTCATCAAATTGTATGCTTAAAGCGCTTTTGGAACTAATATAGCAAATCACAATAAAAAACATATTTTTAGGGTTATATTTTACATTAATTAACAGAGAATTACAGCAAGAGACATGTTCTGAAAAGTCACATTTCACAGTAAATGTGGTGAATTGAAATAAAAAATGTGCGTATACCATCGGCAAATTATTTTTTCTCTCTCCCACACAGCCCTACTGCCCAGCCTTTTCTGTTCCACCCACTAGCCACACTGAGTTATCCAGCCAGAGTAACAAGGATACCAGTTGTAACAATATAGTATCTACAAGCCTTCCCCCTACCAAACTGATGTGTGGGTAGGGTAATTTCTACCCTACTGAGTATCCTGAAGTCATTGTGTTTAAACTTCTTAAATTTAGTACAGCTAAGTGTGAACAAATTCTTTACCGTATTAGTTTTCTAGGGTGAATTTGATCTGCCTCTAAAAATTACTGAAAACATTTTTTTAAACGTAAACCATCAGCATTATTAATTATTAGCGATGCTATTTAATTACAACCAGTAAACTGCACAGACGAAGTACATTTGATTTGAGTTCTGAAGAGTTATATTTGCCAGCGTGGTGACTCAGTGGCTAAGGCTTCGAAGTGCGGAAGGCAAGGTCCAAGGTTCGAATCCCCACTGAGCCAACGGTTGGTAATTCACTCGTTGAATAAAGTTCACACACAGGCCTGTAGGCCATTTGAACTAGCGAACTAGCAAATGAAGTTTTAAAAAAAGAAAAGAAAAAAAATATTTCATAATCATACTTAAAACAATAAATTAACATTTCTTAAATGTGTTCTGGGAGTCATATTTAGGACATATTACAGATATCTGTAACAATTTAATTATATACACTGTATGCTAGCTTAATATGCAATATTAGTCATTTACTGGTTGTTGTTCAAAATATATATAGAAATCGACAGCATAAATGTGCTTGGGCATTTGTATTAGCTGTCAAGTCGACTAATATAAATAATTGTATATATAATGTACTGTTTTGTAATCAAACAAAACTTAAATCTTAAAACAAATACAATTGATCAACACAGTACAATATGTGCGGGATAATGACAAACTTTTTACAATACCAATACCTAAAGTAATATCAAATAAAACATTATTGCAATCGAAGCTAATAAAAAATCTTTATTCAAAAATAGTAATAATGTGTGTATACAAAAAATAGTATTAAAAAATGTCACATAAATATCCTATATTACACGTCAAGATCACCTAGAGATAAAGCACCCTGGCGAAACAATATTTTCACAGTATATTTACACAAACTGTCAGGAGGTAAAAATTTCATTAAAAGAATAGGAAAAAGTCATTCAGTTCTTTTTTAAATTTAATGTCATATTTTTATTTTAAATGTTTTTCTTGTAAAATCCTAAATTATGTTTTGGTAGTGTCTTACCATTTGTTTTGCAATTCCATTTGAGGATTCATTGGCATTAGTTAGGGCATCCCAATGATTTAAAAAAAAAAAAAAAATGGCTGTTTGTATTGTCAGTGAAAGATAATTAGTCAATTGTGTTTGTGAATGCCAGATCCTGCCATCAATATCAGCAGCAGCAGCCCTAGGCCAGGGTTGGCCAATCTGCTCCCCCCTTCCCCCAGACATCTGGGGAGGAGGTGGATGGTTATTGATCCACTCTCAAACACTGACTCTTCTTGTCTCTCACTGGCGTCAGATCAATACCACTCTCTTAGGACACCCAGGACTAACGTATTAATACAATATTATCTAACGCTAAATATACATTTTTCAACCACAAAACATTAAACAGAGACATGATGGCAATACTAAAGCACAACAAAGAATGGTATCACAAAAAAAAAAAACTTAGTTCTAGGAACAAAACGTTACAAATTGCTCAAGGACATTCTCTCAGTAAATCACTCTAAATTTAAAAGGTTTGAATAATTTTTAACAAGCAGAGCTTTTTGATAATTTGAAGAATTTTAGAGAAACAATTAGTCATTGGGGTGGAATGCAGCATTATATGGTGTCTACTGCTTGTAAAACCAAAAAACTTTTGCATTATTTTTCACTTCTTATACCATTAATTGTTTGTAAATTATATTATACTAGTGGACTTGGAATGTTGGTTGGATAAATAATCTTCTCTGTATTTTGTTGAGTATTTTAATATTTTGTATTTCTTTTGTACTTCATATTTTGTTTTACATTTTGTAAAATTGTGTTATGTACCACAGTTTTTAAGAACACTTGACTTTCTTAACAGTAAACCGTAGTCTATAAACATGCAATTTTTTAGTGTTTTCTTGGATAAGAAAAAAAAACAAGATGGTAAATAACACCTGACGATGATAGGAGTTTTTTATACATGTCAAAACGTTGTGTTTGTTACTTTAAATCACTTGAAGCATTGGAAATCTCCAAATAGTACCAATCTACCAATGGTAAATTATTTGTTTTAAATATTTTACAAATTATGTGAATAAAACATCATTTAATTAAGAATTAGCTTTAAAAATTGATTCTCCTTCAAAACTATATTACAATTATATAAACTATATTACAATTATATAAAAATAATTATACAAATTATATGAAAATATTACTGGAATAATATAAATGATTTTTCTTTCTAACCCTGCATTATAAACATTCATATTTCAATTAGTTGTATCAAGTAAAATTGATAGTATTTTAAAATCAAAATCTTGAGTTAAGGGTATATAAAGATTTGAGCCATATTGTGCCGTTTTTAGTTTGATATTTTTTAATCAAATGACTGGTTAAAAACCATTTTAATAAGACTACGAAAAGAGGGAAGGATAGAAGGCTGACACTATATAACCGTAATTTCAAATATTTCTATTCAATGATGCCTGCTGTTATGATATATGAGCCTGCTTGATTGTAACGAATCTTTCTGAGACAATAGATTTGTAAAACCTAATTTGGCGATATGTGCTTTAATTAGCATAAAAAATCTTAAATTATTACAAAGTTGAAAATTTAATATTTACTGCAGCGCATATTTAAGTACAAAACCTTTATTATTATTGTGTTTTCATGGATGGAAATAGTAAGTGAGGTTAGTGTTGATGAATGACGTAATAGTTATTCTAATTAAGGATGACTGGCCTTCACGACAAAAGGCCGTTTAATAAGATTTCACTGTACAATTTCAGCTAATTATACATCAAATTCATTAAATAGCATGGTACAAAAACAATAGAAGGTATTTCTTTATTATTTCACTAAAGAAATTAAGTCAATTTGGATATTACAAATTAATATTTCATCCCAACAAAATAATTTCAAAACAATCTTTGAAAAAAGCACTTTGAATGTATTGAAAACATGACACAGCTACGGTTGCAACTACTTTAAGCTATGCAAAAACAATTAAAATGATCAAATTGAAAGAGGAAGGAAAGAAACACCATTTTGTTACTTAATCTAATCTCAGTATTATCCAGACTAGCTGTTACTTTATCTATGAAGCGTGATTTATTTACAGTTACTATCTAAAACTATAGAATTTCTCACAATAAACAACTACCGAGTAAAATATGCAAGCCGAGTGTTTCTACATAGCTAGTTAGTTGAAAGTGAATGCAAGAATAGTAGCCTAGTTAAAAATAATGTCAGTAATTAATTTTTATTTAAAATTCAAAAGCAGCAGCAACAAATATATTCTAGTTTTGTCTGATTAAATCTGATTAAAATGCTTTACTCATCTTAAGTTCTCATCTTAAGTTCTCATCTTTGATAGAAATAAACTCAAACCAACCCCATTTCTTTCTTTTTTTACTGGAATGTTGTGGGTCATAAATTCTAATTGCCTTATTACACGCCACCCCTATGGAGCCTTCATATTTCAATAACCAAGATACGCTGAATAATGCAACCCCTGAAACTATCTGTAACTCAAGAGTCCCCGTTTATGTGTCATATATACCTAACCATCAAAGAATAACACAAAGAAACTTTCTACATACAATGTTTTATTGAAGCAGTTCATCACAACATAAAACCTACCAAAAACCACCCCTGGGGACACCACGACTGTTGTGGACTCAGGTCATTCATTTAATTCAGGTTACTTTTATCAATTTCAAATAGCATTTCTCAAGTTTTATGTGCCCTAGATTTGTCATTCAGCTCTATACTGCTTACTTTGTTTTGATGTATCAACCCATCTTCCAGTATTTCTTATGACTGTGAAACCTGTTGGATGATAGTATTTTATGATAATTTATGGAAGCTTAGAGAAATGTATTTAACGAAACTCCATTGCCAGACTCTGGCTTCATACTCCCAACACTGAGAGCACATTAAACTTCACATTATGGTAGCTACAAACACATTTCAACTGAGACAGCCTATTTTTTTTTTTTTTTTTTTTTTTTTTTAACCCCAATTAATGGCTATCCAATTAGGTATATCGTTATCACATCTGGTGCAAATATATGTACTAAACTTTAACAATAAGATTGAGCGACTTGTTCAGTAATTAATCCATTGCCACAAACAAAAAACATTCACGTTTCTTTACCATACACAAGCAATTTGATTGTCTTTGTTCCAATTTAAAGACAATAATTTAAATTTATCCTTTGGTTTACTCAAATGAATATCTCTTTACATAACAATACAATTTTTCTATATATCAGTGTATTATTAGGTCCAATCAACATTAGCAACATTCCACCAACCACACAAGTTATCATTATCAATCATAGCCATTTAGCCAACAAATTCTCTCTCACTATCTGGTCATCTATTAATCAAAAAAAGGAAATGTAGATATTTTCAGAGGAGAGTATATTTTGTCTATTTTTAAATTGTACCAACAGTAAAAGCAAATTTCTCTTCTTTATTTTAGAAACAGAGACAAATATAAAACAGAAATGAACACACCATTTTGTTAGTCACAGATAATTTTTTCCACAGATAATACAGAATTTTAACTGGAAAAATGGCAATTTACCTTCCACTAACCCACGTATAAACAAAATGAAGAATTGTAGGTCATCAATCTTACACCTTCAAAAAGTAAATAATTTCATCAAAAGTCAAAATTGGTGAAAAATCAGATTAATGTCCAGATTAAAGTCAGGACTGGAATGTTTTCCAGCTCCAATATTGAAGGGAGGGGGGAGCTAAAGATCTCATATTGCAACCCTGTTCCACAGAAAAAAAGAAAGAAAAAATGGGAGGTTTTAGTAATTGATCTAATTGTTTGTTTATTCTCTAGTTTGCTAGGCTTCCAACTCTTTTTGATTTATTGCTCTAAAAGAAACAATGATTGTTTATCTAGCATTAATTAAGTTATTAGACACAACTAACGTACTTCTGAAAGATTTAATTCACATCAAGGACAAATGAGACGATGTTGCTTTATAACTGATTTTTTTTTATAATCCAAATTTAATTTATTCCTAATTTAGCCTAAGATCAGAACATTTTAACCTAAATCTGTTTTTCCTTCTTATAAAAAATTAACCGTCATAAATAAATATAATAAACATTTACAATTACAATGGCATAAATGCTATGTTTGAACAAACGGTTCAATTAATAATAAGAAGACTAATTATATTACAACAGATTTCTTCTCAATCATTCTGTTTGAATACCTAACTCATTCATTCCGGATGAGCAGGGATATGAAAGTAAATTTCTATTAGTTAAGAAACACCAATTTATCCTTTTTAAGATATTCTTCAATCAATCATCAGTACATATGAGGGATATTTCATACTTTGTTAGCACAATTGGAAACTTTCAGATGAATAATAATCTAATCAGAGGAGGTTTGTGACTGGCAGCCAGTCTGGTCTACAGCGTTGCCAATTCTACTAGCTGCTCACTTTCTCTCTGTCCACCTCTCACAGTAAATGCAATGCTTTAACCACTGCCAGCATTTGGCTAGCTGAGTCCACAATTCACACCTGACAGCACTTTCCTTTCTGTTACCTGTCTCACAAGTACAAATTAACAAATCGTTTTAAACTTCACAAAAAGAGGAGCCATTAAAAATATTTTTATCTGAGAAATTCCACTAATAGTAATGACAGAAAATATTGAAATCTAAGACTTAATTATGATGACCTCAAAATTGTATTTAGAAACAAGAAATTTAATTTATGTACTCATTCCTTACCAGTTTGTAACCGTGAAATATACGACTAATTTTAGATATAACTTTAAAATAGTTTAAATTCAAGGTTTCTTGAAAATGCCTGGTTCCACGTATTTTTTTTTTTTTTTTTTTTTTTTTTTTAGTTTGATAAAATATTTCCGCTGTAGAGATTGATTAACACACATTATCAAAACTGATAATAAAAAAAATAAATGCATCCATAAATGTTCAACTAAGAGTGACTACTTTGTTTGTATTTTAAATCAAACTAGTCACAATTGAGAATAAACATAATGATTTAAATTAATTAAATGTGAAAAAAATTACTCATATCACGGTTCACAAACTAACATATATCATGAATAAATTATTACTAAACTCTTACACACGTAAAAGTGTGTAAAGTTACTTGTCGGAGATTACAAATTATTGGATACTTCTTGAACGTAGGTAAATTCCAAAGAAATATATAAATAATCTAAATGTTGTAACTAAAATTAATTTTAAATCTAGCTAGTTAAGTCATACATTTATCTAAAACTACTTGACTATGAGAAGCATCTGACAGACACTAACAGATGTTTTTAAATAAAACACTTTTATCAAAACAATATTAAATCAATTACGTTTTTACATAATATGTTCAGATGCCAAGAATTTATTGATTAAAATTGTTATTAAGGAACACTTGGCAAAAATAGAAAAAAAGGAGTTATCATTTGTCTTTTGCTCCGGTAGAGTTAGGATTAATATGTTATAGATGTCTGGTTGCTAAAAATGGTTTATTGTCCTTCCACTGGAAACCCTTAGATATACAATTTCCCATATAAAATCTCCATTTTACAGGTTTCATTACATTTCAGATAAATATTAATTATTCAATGCCAGGTTATTTGCACTATGATTTTCAATCGGTACTTTCCTCAAAATAACAAACTAAATCTGATCAGACCACGATAGATGCGGACACTTCTTTCATATCCATCGAGATTACAGGTAACCAAATGCATCAGGACCTGTTAAAATCGTGTTATAATTCACGTTTAGTCAAACACGTTTGTTTTACATTTTCTTTATTTTGGTGTGTTAAGTCACTGTTCACGTTTATATGATGCTAGTGTAAAGGTATTAAAACACTGGCTTCCGCTAAAAAATATGATGTTTACGGCCTCTAATCCACTCATACATGTACAAAGATGAGTCCAGGTCATTTTGTGGGGTGAATCATTCTGTGTTAGACTGCTCACTAGATTGAGCAGAAATGTTTAACCAATTTAAAGGTAACTCATTAAAACCTCAATCCAAAATAAAGCCAAAGACTCTAGTAATATGCAATTTAATGATATTAACTTAACGGCTATTAAAAAACTTAATTTTCTGTATAGTTGGTAAAAATATTACTATTAACTGATTTATGGAACTTCAAATTTTTGTAAAAAAAAAAAACTTAATACGTCACACTTTGAATAATAGGTTCTTACATTTGCGTTAGTCAACAGTTCTGCATGCAAGTGAAAGTAGCAGTGGAGCAACTTTATACAATGGCAAACATACGTTATTTAAGAAACCAACCAAACCAAAGCAATACTGCATTATTCCTTGCAACTACATTTCTGACTACAAGTCAGTGAATCATTCTTGTGCAGTTCCTAATAGACATGTAAATGATTTGCATATTTAAATATGAATTTTATAAAATGTTACACCAGAGCTAGATTTGTGTCCATGTCAGCTTAATTGTTTAGTGTACAGAATAATCTCTCTAAGCTATAATCGCCTGCAGCAGCATAATTTTAATGAGCAGAATCATAGTAATTATTTAACAAAATGTTTAACAAACCTAAAAATGTTATTCTTTCAACGCTGTTCAGAAATTTATTAAAGAAACCAATGGTTGTTACAGACACTCCAGGAATCTTAAGGTAGCATAATAACCTAAAGCAGATACAGTGACATCACACGCAAATCCAATTGTACAAAACCCACATCTTTGACTTCTTCTTAACATTTCTTTTAATCTCACTACTTTCTTTCCACAATTAGCTGTACCTATATCACCTCAATATTATGAATTGAATATCTATAATATCATTTATATTCTTTGACCTGTCTTCTTTGCACTCTAGTTTTGCTCATTAGTTCCTCCACTATTCAAATATTGGTTGTTAAGATTTAGGTACTTTAAAATATGATTAACTTGGTTTCAACATGATAATTCTACTCAGTATAGTTGACAATCGTTGCCACATGTATTTCCTGTTTTTGCGGTTTGTTTAATTACTCTGCAATTGTTTTTACCAGTGCTGACAAACATATACTGTTAATAATCACCACAATACACATTATGTCTAATGACCTAATTATGACCGAACCAACTTCATCCAGAGTTAACGAACAACAGCAAATTACAGGAGCCAACGGAATACAGTCTTGATTTGTTCAAATCATTGTTCCTCGAACAAAATACTAGTGAATTATGCTTTATTTATTTTTTAATTATCGTACATAGTAGTTAATAAAATTGTAACAAATATTTACTAGCAAATCGTTAAATTAAATCAATATTTTGAAATTATCAAGAAAACCATTTTTAATAAATAAATATAAAATTAGTTGTTTATTCAATACCATGCATGATAACAATGAATGTATCTGATTCATTGTTTTTAGTACATTACCTCCAATTAGTTACATTGTCACAATAATACACATGTAAACATCCGACCACACATCTTAGGTTTTAACACAAAACTTTTCATTTAGACAATAACATTATAAATACATTTTCAAAAACTATATAATATTTTTAATCTTCTGACCATCTCAGTTTTTGAAAATATACTACAAGAAAATTTTGTACGATTGGACCCCTCTCTCTTTTTAGTGAACATATGATAATATTTTTTGTTATGTTTGACTGTTTGGGGGCGAACCAGTACAGTAGAAGGTGAATATTACTGATAAATCTTCTGGTCTAGGCCGGATTTGAACCAGTGCTATCCCTAACCCAAGCTCCAAGTTCTACAGCCTTAGACCGCTCGGCCACCAGCGATTATGCTTTTCAAAAGTCAACAATGCCTCAAAATAATATTTAAAACCAGGAATTATGTCCCAAAACCAACAGCAGGGATTTGTCATTGACTAACCACTATTAAAAAAACCTGCATTGAATAAAAACCTTCTATGATCTAAGGGTTATTTAAATAGATTCTTCAGTGGATTCACTGTAGATAAAAAGTATCTCCTTTTCTCACCTGGTGTCTGTGTTTTCTGCCTGCATCACAGTGCTGCACTCCGGGCACATCCAACCCTTGGGTGGGGCATTGTCCATCTGTACACACTTGAGGTGGTAGACTCGAGGACAGATCTCACATGGTATGACATTGCCGTCACGGTGACAACGCCAACAGTAGCTGTCCACTCCACCCACAACTTTGGTGGGCTACAACATTATGGCCTCATAAAGTTAACTATTTTGCACAAGGAACCTCAGACAAACAAAATTCATAAATATATTCATCCTACAAAAAGTTTAATAAGGAGGTGGGCCAGCCTGCAAGAAAAATTTGCTAAGAGTTGGTGCACTTTCTATTAGCTGACAAAGTAACAATTTTTTATTGCTTTCATAAGAATCAGTCAAGTTTTTTTTACTTTATTAAATTAATTACATGCTAACAGCCACCCAAGAAATAAGTCATTCAACATGTTAGTCTGGTTACAATATCATCACTAACAGATAAATCAACCCCTAACTTTCCCTGCCAAGGTCCGAAATAACGGACCGCTCTATACTAGCAAAAATGGCCATAGTCTTGACATATGGGACCACTTGTATTAGTATTAATTTTATTTTTCGCACTTTCAAAATCGTAAAAACCTCTAAACTTCACGAAACAACTCAATACTAACTGAGCTACACAGGAAAATTTCTTGTCACACATATTTTGATTTTTGTGGACTTATAAACTTAGTCTGTCAACAAAAGTCAGATGTAGTTTGCTTCCTCCATGGTTAGTGTGTTGTGAGGTTATCACTGTTTCAGTTATTTACCGTTAGTTTACTTGCGTCATTAAGTTTATTTAATTTTCTTTTGTAAATATTTTGATATTAAATACAAATCTTTTCTGCATAGTTAATAATGTTAAGAGTTTTCCCTATCTGCTACAGGCACATTCGTCAAAGTGTTATTATTTAAGTTATCTCATCTGCTGACTGAGTAAATAAAAAATGCTTCTATATGACTTTTAAGTACAGTTATAACCTATCAGCTGACTTATTATAAAAAACTGAATTTAACTTTGATAAATAATAGTTACTATATTTTTTACATATGTGAAAAAACACAACAAAACTTTATCAAGATAGGACCATCAAATTTTACATGTATGTTAAAAAAATAGTCTGCCAACAAAATATCATAATAAGTAGCTAATTTTTTTCTTAGTACTTAGTCAAAATAAGTTTTTTAATTTTTTATTAATTGGTATTTAAATTAAATTCAATATATTGGTATACCCAATATATTGGTATACCTAATATATTGGTATTTCAAAATAGCCTAGCTAATTACCTATAATTTTTTTTTTTTTTAGTTAGAGAGATGGTTATAATACTGCTTGAATTATAGTAATCGAAGTAAAACCTTTCATTTCGTCTGAAGTTGGCTTTGGCATTTTTAGCTATACCAATGACATATATAGTGAAGTGGAAAGGGTTAAATATTTAAATAGTTTAACGAGACAATCAGGAAACTAGCCTTTTAAGGAAACTATCTCTTAGGCTTTCATTACAACACTCTTAGGCTTCTATTGAAACTTTTTTGTCACTACTAGAAAATTACAGAATTTATCATTTTCTGTTTGGATATCATTTGTACTAAACTTGCCCACAATGGCAAAATAAAAACTAAAGGTTCAGGTAGAATCACTAGAGTTACTTTATCAACGTGACAATGAGCATGATGGGAAAACCATATTAATCATGTTGCATTCACTAATCTATATAAAACATTGAAAGATTTTGCCAATATTATGAATGACCGACCAGGTATATAATGATCCAATTGATATTATATTTCTTTACAGATAATGTCTGTACAGTAATTGGTTGATGTAATAGTATAGACAGTGACAATTACCAGAGAACGAGACAAAATCCGCAAATGTTTTGTTACTATCCATCCATAAGACATCAACAACAACTAACAGCACAAACAAATTGACAAGCACCGACAAAATGACTCACTTCACTTGGTCAATAATAAGTGGCTTTACAGAATGTTCCAAAAATAAACCATTGATAAGTGTTTCTCAATAGCCAACTCAGGGTTTAAATAAAGCTAGATGCTAACTTGTCAATAGTCTTGAATGTTGACAGAAAGTCAGCGATCAATTCATAACTTTTTTATGTTATAAATACCAAACCAAAAACGTAACATTAATTAAAACCTTAAAATGAGGTTGAATTTATATAATATACCTCTTTAGTTCTTCTCTTTTTTGAAGAACCTTCTTCTTCAGTTTCAGCAGATCTTTTTGGAGTCGTATCTCTTTCTGATTTTCTTTTCATATCACTACTGATTATACTTTTACGCTCAGCTGACTTATTTTTTAGGTCTTTCACTATTTTGGGCAAAACTGGAGTGTTTGATCCTTGGGAATTTTCACTATCACTGTTGTCCCTCCTTGTTGGATCGTGAACTCTGTTCAGGAATTTACGTTGCTTAGCTGCAAAGTCAGGGTTTTGGCTTGACCGAGTGGCTCTGGGAGTCAGTTTTGCTAATTTATTAGCTGGTGGAGTGGAAGATGAACCAGAATCAGAGTGAGGTCGAGATTTCTTGATTACTGGTGTAGTTTTTTGAGAGTCTGTGGCTGAGGTCTGGGAAGAGTCTAGACTGTCAGACTGGCTAGAGGGCTGATCACTGCAATCCACAGATCCATTTACTGTTGGAGAATCTTCCATTTTCGTTTCACTGAAATTAAATATATATTTTTTAATTAATTGAATTTAAAAAAATACATCTTTATTAGAAACCATTTTGTTAACTAACCAGAATTGATAGTTTCTAGGATTTTTTACTTAAGTCATATGCCTTGTTTATGTGCTTGTTAAATTAAATTTATGTTTAATCATGCAAATGAGATTGATGACTTGGATTCCAGATCTAGTATTAACTACCAGATACACCTAGCAAGACTTTGAATGTTTTCATCATCATTTCACAAGCCTAAATCTCGATTTTAACAAAAATCTCATAACCTAATATGGAGTTGCGAAGGCCTTTGATGGTCTTGTAGGAAGTCCTAGGTCCTGACTTTTAAAATGTATGCTAACAATAATTGTTAGATTTAACATATGTCAATATGATAGTTTAGTGTGAAAAGTGTAATATACATGAATTACTGGAAATGTTATAGAAATGAATAAAGATTATTATCATTACACAAAAATGTTACAGTAATAAGTTTTTTGTTTGAAAGTAATTTAATATAGAAAGAGATAGAGCTCAGAAAACTTACTTAAGAAGATAAAACCACTGACACAATATGTGACACGACAGGTTTCCCTTAACATTGTTTTCTGAGGTTATTAATACCTGGCCTATTGCCCAATAACCTAATTGTTGCCCAAGACCCAATAATAATAACGTAGGCCTTTAAACATTGATAGGAATTATATATACCTATTGAAACTTGGTCCAGTGACAATTTGCCAATGCTAAAGTAATTGATAGTTACAATTTGGTAAACCAAACTAATCTTCATGTACAGTCAACTCCCATTCTATGGGGTTGAGTGACGTGGCTACAGCGGATGACGAGAATCGCGGGTAAGCCACTAACTGGTCAAAAGAAGGCTGATAAAAGGAAAAATAAATAGTACTGTACTGCATTAAGTTTCAAATTATGATTTAATTAACAACTTTCTGTATATATTGTTTTATTGTTACGTTGTTTTATAATGTCTCTCGCTGTCGACTCACCAATATCGTACTGAACACACATCAGTTACGGGAAGAGCCACTTTCGATTTTATTTATGAGTTTCAATTTATCACCAATCCTTTTTTTCTTTTGATTAACATTCTAAAAAAATTACAACACTGCATCACAACACCTTAAAATACACAAGTAAACGTGTTACAAGTTAAATACGAACTGCAAAGTAAGACGTAAATCACAAAGCAAGCACATGAACAACAATAATTCCCTCCACCCCTGTGTGGCATGCAGGCCATTCACAAAAAAGGCTGATGAGCAGCAGCTCGACTGGGATGACTCATACGCCCATCCACTTCTGCCATCTGCCCGGCACTCCCAATGGTAAATTACTGTACAGTATTAAATTTTTTACTGCATTTACACAATTACATTTAATGTTTCACCAGCCTGAAAACAGCTCCCTAGTCTAAAAACATCTCGCGAATAAACGGATGTTGAGTGGACATACGAATGACTTTGATGTCTAGCAATCACCTTCATAATGCATTATCTAAGTGGTATGTAACTTAAACAGGAACTTGCTACTATGTCTTTGAAAATAAAGGATTCGCCTCACCAGTGAAAAGCATATAAATTTCTACTTGTTAATTAACTGTCTTGACCAAAACCTATTAGTCATGTCATGTATCTTAACATTTCTGGTTAAATATGCATGGTGGATGTAAATATGTAATAGCAAAGATACACTTATTATTATACTAAACTGGAATGGTTGAGATTTAACTATTTTATCTTCAAAGAAAATTAAGAAAAAAGTTTAGGATACTATTTACTAAAACAGTTATATTTTCACAGATAATTAACAATAACAATTTTAATTAGGCCTACATCTTTTACTGTATGGTATTTGAAAGATAGGTTTATGTACTTTCTATAGATCATAAAAAATGACAGATTGGCCGTCTTATGCAATATGAACTATTTATTAAGTGTTAAGGAGGTAGTAAATTTTAGAAATAAAATTTAAACACCTCTAATTTTTAGTATTTTTCAATATACAAGAAGAGGGATTTAGAAAACGTACAATACTATTTAGTGAAAAGATTAGGATTGTCCAACCCTTTTTGACAAATTTGCTTAATACAATTTTACTATATAAATTACTAAATTAAACTGCTTAGATTTTTGGAGGTGGAATACCATCTATTTACACCTTAACGAACAATTGTTTGCCTGTACACTATATTATTATCAAATGAAAACATAACACGTCATATTATAGTGGTCATATCATAACTTCAAAATGATGATACAATTCATTTCATTTGAAGATTGTCAGGGATCAAAACACAAATGACAAAAATGTACCAACTACTGATGATAAATGTGCCCGTTAGCAGTCAAAACTAGTTGCCATATCACCAGATTGGATTACTTGAATGCAGGTTCATAATGTTGATACAGAAATGACAAATACATCTGGTTTACCCAAACAATTATATATTTATAGAAACAATTATTGTTGATGTTATATCACTCACTCGCTCATTCGCTGACTGAATAAATGTTTATCCACATCCATGAGGCCGCTGGCCAAGAACCCATAAAAAGCCACAGACGAACTTTCTTTGAAAGGCCGACTTCTTACACAGTGCAAAGTAGATATGATCTATTCGAGTACCCACTGACTAACTAGGGTAGTCCATGATCAAGCTGGATAGCTATGATCAACTTGGGTTGTTAACCATTATCAGTTTGGGTATCCACTGGTTAATGGACAACTTCAGTAACCACTTATGATGAACTGGAGTAAGCCACATGTGTTCGACTTTGTAGTCACTGATCAACTTGGGTAGCCACCCGTTATCATTTTGGGTATGGATCAACATTGTATGCGGGTGACCAGTAAACGTGAATTCCCTTCAAAAATATTTCTCACATGCACTGTAGCCTATTGTCAACTAGCCTGGACAGTGCATAGGTAGCCTGGACCTTCTTAGACCAAATAATATTGCAAAGGAATATTTATTTATTCTTAAAACGCCAATTGTCAAGATATGGGCGAATATGGATTTCGAATGAGTGTGATGAGTGTAGATGAGCGATTGTAGTCATTTCTACAAACTAAGGCCGACTATTCCTTAGAAAGTGTCATTAATTGATAGCCCAATGACAAATGAACAGCATTCTTACATTCTTACATATGAGATGCCGACACAACGTTGTGCGTATTTTAATGCGAATATGAATGATGATATGAGTGTACAATGAGTGTGAATGAGTGTAGTCTGGTTACTAACTGAGTTCAACTGTTCCTCAGAAAGGGCAATTTATTAATAGCCCAACAACCAGGGCAACTAAGGGACCTACTAATTTACGTAGAATCCGAACCCCACCCGCCCACCCATACACGTACTGTGGTACTGACCCACCCGCCCATCCATACACGTACTGTACGTTATAACCCTTTACGATGTAGCTAAGATCGAGATCATTGCTTATTTATTAGAACGTAACGTTGTACGGCATTGCTAAGATAGTGTACAAACGGTAACCCCCTCCCCACACACATACAGTGGTATTTACCCATCCGCCCACCCATACACGTACAGTGATATTGACCCTCCCGCCCACCCATACACATATAGTGGTATTGACCCACCCACCTCCCCATACACATACAGTGATATTGACCCACCCATACACGTATAGTGATATTGATACATGTACAGTGGCATTGAACCACCCACCCATACATACACGTACAGTGGCATTGACCCACCCACCCACCCATACACGTACAATGGTATTGATCCACCCGCCAACCCATACACGTACAGTAGCATTGACCCACCCGCCCACCCATACACGCACTGTGGTATTAACCCCCCTGCCCACCCATACACACACTGTGGTATTAACCCACCCGCCCACCTATACACGCACTGTGGTATTAACCCACCGGCCCACCTATACACGCACTGTGGTATTGACCCACCCATAAACGCACTGTGGTTTTGACCCACCCGCCCACCCATACACACACTGTAGTATTGACCCACCCGCCCACCCATACATGCACTGTGGTATTGACCCACCCGCCCACCCATACACGCACTGTGGTATTGACCCACTCACCCACCCATACACGCACTGTAGTATTGACCCACCCGCCCACCCATACACGCACTGTGGTATTAACCCACTCGCCCACCTATACACGCACTGTGGTATTAACCCACCCGCCCACCCATACACGCACTGTAGTATTGACCCACCCATACACGCACTGTGGTATTGACCCACCCGCAGATGTACAAAACAGAAAAATGTCATCTGATGTTCTGATGAAAATCAGAGAACATGAATTGTAGTGCTGTTCTGATTTTCAGCTGATTGACAAGCCTGATACTCAGTTATCTCCACCACACAACATCCGCACAATGATCACCCAACATGGACACCCCAGACTTCTCTAGTAGAGTCCACGCCGATAGTAACCATTGAGCGGACGCCATGTCGGTATTAAGAGGACCGAGCATCAAACCTATCGCCTACAATCTCCCAAACACTTTGTCTCCAAGTAGCTAGGTTACAGCACTGCGCCACCAGTGCCAACCTGTACCAGTGGTTACCAGCTGATCCCTTCGTTATATGTGAATCCCTTTGTTCTAAGGAAGGTAAAAATGGTTTACCGAAATCAATCACCATAATATTAGTGAATTCTGTTCTTATACTGTAATAAATTTCTGTTTAGTGCCATTTACTTATATTGTAAATAAAAATTACATTCATCAAATTATAAATTTCTTGTTTTCTCATAAATATTTCTGAGTTAATAATGCATTGAATCTACTATCAAAAGACTAAAAGAGTGACTTTATTGTCAGACTGGAAAATTTGACATAATTAGCCAGTATAAATGTTCTTAAAAGCAGTACATAAAAACATAATTGTTGCTACACGGAGTATATGTCACTAGCTGACTTGAAAGTGCAAACTACATCTTTTTTACAGCTTAAATGTGTATAAAACATGGATGGAGCTTGTTCTAGAACTTTTCCAAAGACTGGAACGCTTCAGTTAGGGATCCGAAACTTGGACCTTACACTCCACAGTATGAATCTTAGTCATCTAAATATATGCTTGGATTTGTTTCGTATGCAATCACCATAAAGTCTAAACCCACCCACCCAACCACACACGTACGGTGGTATTGACCCACCCACCCATCCATACACGTACAATGGTATTTGCACATCCACTCACCCACACACGTAGGACTGTCTTGAACCGCCCACCCATACACGTACAATGGTATTGACCCACCCATCCATCCATACACGTAGGGCTGTCTTGAACCGCCCACCCATACACGTACAGTGGTATTGACCCACCCACCCACCCATACACGTACAATGGTATTAAGTTAAACAAAGTGATAATTTTAGTAATAAAAATACCAAAGGCATGATTAAGCATGTGATTAAGCATGATTTTATGTGAGCCTATTTTTACATTAAATATAACTTCAGTTAGAAAGAGGAAATACACTGTGCCACTAGACTATAGAGTTAAATACAGAATACAACAAAACGAACAGTACTCGAGAGACAACTCTACTAAAGTATAGGGTATTTATGCAGTTTCTTTCCACCAAACAAATTTGGAAAATGTTGCTTGGAATGGGTCTAGAATTGGCTGTATTTTCACGAGATATGCTTTTTATTTCGCGGGAATCTCATATTTTACCGAACATTTCTAAAAAACCAATTTCAGAACTATTAGTATTTTTGTCACATTTCTGGTAATTTAAATGGTATTTTAATCATCAATTTTTTATTAACCCTAGCTGTACTGTCTGGTTTTACCAGCAATACACACCAGATTTGTGTCACTTTGTAAGTCTTGGGATTATTTTTTTTCACCTACTAATAAATATCAAACTATATGTTGTTATATATCATTATTTTCAGAATTTAACGAGAAATAAAAATAAAATAACATCACATTTTTTTAACTGTTCAAAAATTAAACAAAAATAAAAAAGACAAAAATTGCGAAATTTTTGAATTTATTTTTTCGTTTTACCCCTGAAATGTGATAATAAACAAATGTTTCCATGGTAATCGATATGTTTTTTTTATAGAACAGTTTATCTACTTCAAAAATACGTATAATATGATATACTTTATTCAATGAATATTCTCAAAATATTGCAAGCAGTAAACACAAACAATAACACAAATCAGCTGACGAAAAATACTGTTGATGTTGTAGCAAAGAAAAAAAATAGCTGCTTCACTCAAATTGTTGTCATAGAGTACCAAATTAAAGTATGCTTCTTTCTGCACATTTTGAGTACTATAACAACCGTTCCATACCAATAGATGACTCAATAACGGCAAATTACGAAAGGCATGCACATCGACGTCAGAGGCGTCGACGGTATCAGCAAGCAAGTGCCGATCGACGCCTGAGACGTCGTTGGTACTGGTAGGGTTAAAAAATCATTACGCGATCATTATATGCAACAACTATTAATCACAAAAACCGAATTCACCTATATTCCTGCCGGAGTGACGGCCAGTAGGCCGTCACACGAAGGCTAAATACTCGAATTTGACGCAAATTACGAATTATTGTTGAAAAAATAGACAATTAGGATAAGTTAGGTTGTCAGTAAAAAATGCATTTTTCGAGCTGAAAAAATAATTATACAACAAAACCTGTTATATATTTTATGTTCAGCATAAAAACACATGAGAAATGAAAAAAAAAGATGTCTAAAAATAAAGATTTTTAAAAAAGTTGGTTTTTTCACTATCAGATAAAAAACTTATTTTTGTATTTTTCGGTAAAAAACAAGTTTTCCGCGGATAAAATTAAACTCCTCAAGATATATAAATTCATTTTTCACCACTTTTTCAACATGAAATCATATTTTCAGAGGTGGCAAGAAAGTGCATAGTTACCAGATAATTTTATTACCAAAAAACAAAACTAACAATGTTAAGGAGGTATTTTTCATTATTTTCAGAAAACCTTAAAGTTTTTTTCACTTAACATGAATGTGGACCTCAATGGAGTTTGAAACATTTGTATCATGCCAACAATAAACATTTATTTTCCCTGACCAAAGCTGACTTAAGCTTGCAAATTGATATATACAATGTCAGTATGGCCAGGATCCCAGTTCTCCTCAGCATATAACTTAGTCCAATAGGTAATTAATACTTGAATTTTATAATAAAACTGATCATTATGTAAAAATCACAACACAGTTGACTTTTTGTTTGGCTCTTTACAGGCATGTTCCATTTATTAAAAATAGCCTCTAGAGTTAGAATAAGGTTTCATTTAAGCCAACTGACTTATTTATAAGATCACAAGGTAAGATTATATAAAAGAGATACTAAAACTTATACAAAATAAAAATTTAATTTGATAAACTTTGAATAATATTTAAGATCAATTACATATTGCAAAAATTAAACTCATACACATAACCAAAACAACTCACCATAAATTCGTTTCTTCAAAACTAATAGCCTAATTCTTCTCCTAAGAAACATGCAGTAATTAATTATAGTAATTATATGTAAACTCAACTTAACAAAAGTTGTACTTTACACAGTCCAAGGCGGGCAAAACTAATGCCGGTATCAAAACCAAAACATAACAAACCAAGCTATCCAACTGTAAATGCCACTCACTGCCCTTTCACACACTTCTTTCTACTGATTGTAGTGTAACTCAGAAAAAAAACTGTAGCCTGCCCAAAGTGCTTGCTTTACAGTGTTGCCGATTGTTCTTAGTTTTTGGCGCTCCCTCTCTCATGGACTTGCTCCTAACATGTCCTTGATGTTAAAACGACTGATTCAATAGTTTTGCATTCCTGGATTCCTAGCAAAAGAATTATCAAGTACTTTCTATAGTCAACCTAGTCCATTTTCTATGTATTCTTCTATTTATTGGATTAAAACCTTTTTAACCTATTATAACCCAGAAATATTTATGAAATAAAGCTTTTGCTTTCGTACATTTGCACATTTTATACAATACTGTACATTGCCCAGCCTTATATACATCTATATAATTTTTATTAAATAAATTTTATGATATTTAAATTGCTTTTCTACCCAAGCAGTGAGATTGGGATGAAATAAATATAATTTGTTATGAAATTGAAACATTAAAAATAAACTGGCCATTTTGTTTGTTTAGTATTATGTGGTTATCATAAAGTACTAAATTACAAAACATCACTACAAGTGCACCAGCCTATAGATGGATTTATTTGATGATATAATTTGTAATTCTTAAAATAGATTATGAATCTATCAATAAAAAATAACCTTAAGGCAAATTACTTACAAATTGTGTGGAGGTGGGTAAATTGTACAGTGAATAAAATGTCAATATTATTTATTTTTTTTTTTCTGTTAAAGACAACAATAAAGGAATATTGTTTAAAAATTTACATATTTCAAGAAGATAAAAGAAAAAGCATTGTATACGGTATTAAATCTTTAATTTAGATTCAGTTCTAGAAGATATTTGCAGAGATTGTGTATTTCAACAATTGTAGGTGGGTATACATGAGCCCGTCCTCCAACAGTTTAGAGATTAGAGATAACAACAAACTACAAACGTAATATTTTTTAAGTGAAAAAAATAACACAAAATATTATTTTTTTATGTTTAAGGGAAAATTGCAATCTCCTGTTTGACAATAGACATTTTATATTCAATTCGTTATTTAAATTACTCATCTGAAAGTCATGGTTCCAACCATACAAGCTCTGCTAATGTGAAATGACTATTTCTGCAGACCTTTAGATTAATTTTATGTGTATGTCAATTTACTTATTAATTATCATAGATTAATAAATACCATGTACAAAGATAATTTATTATCACCTTCCTTAACATGTAAGGCAACAAAATTACAAAGTGTAGTAAAACCAATAAAATATTTTAAGGTTCATTTGTATCATCAAATTAGAATCGCAATAAAATGTTGTCTTAACAAGCCAATGGAATATTTTATTGTTTATATAGCCAATTTTTTTCCTGTTTAGAATCTTCTTAAAAATTTTGATATTAGTTTCTGGTTCTAAAGGAGTATTACAAACAATCAATATGGTATTTAAATATCAAAATTATATTTCTAATACTTTATTGGCATGGGGTTAACATTGTATCTATTTTAATCTAAAGACTGCAATCTAATATAAAATATTGTGATGTCTAGTAAAGACAGATGGGTCAATAGTTCATGTACAAAATAAAACTACATTTTCAGTGACTTACGTGTTTCGGAGAAGAGATAGTCAACAGTGCACATATAGAATGAGACGGAGAATAATCAAATCTTAAATCTGTGAGTGAGTGGTATAAACATATTACACATATGTATAGATGGTAAATAAAACCTACATTATTGTGTTTTTTAATCAGCTTATTTGGGAGGACATTTACACACAGAAAATATGATACAACTTTTCTTAAGAACTGAAATTTACTTGTTTTGAACACGTCCTTTAAGAGTTTTTCAACTATTATACTAAATGAATGTACCACTATTTATAATAATACATGGACAGATTTCCCTGAACATTTCATAACTAGAAAAATATTGCTCCGACATACAAAAAGTTGTCTAGTATAATTGGCAGCAACTCGAGCTTTTCTTAAATCTAAGTAATTAGTTAATATTACCATTGATTTTATACACAAATAGATTTCTCATCCAATGTTAAATTTTGAGTCAAAATATCAGCTGTTATTGTGGTCCATTGTCGAGCGCTAGTGTAGTCCCATGTAAATGTAATGCAGTTTAAACCAGCTGTGGTTGCGGGCCACACTAACTAACAAAATTACTGCCACAAATATTCCTATTAGATGGTTTATTTATGTAGGTTTATATAATCAATGTTAATATTCATAATCCACTGTACGTGTATGGGTGGGCGAGTGGGTCAGTACCACTGTACAAGTATTTTAGTACCACTGTATATTTCAAAAGTTAAAATTGTATTGATTACTGAGTTGTGTTATTTTGTCATGATGGGGTTTGGCAAGTTGAGGAAAACGAGGCGAAATCAAAGCATATAAAATACCAAGTGTATATATTTGGTTGAATGCATATAAGAGCTGATTGATTGTTTAAATTGAGGAAAAAGAAATATTAAACGTGTATATTTCTTCACCTTACACATACCCCTGTACGTGTATGGGTGGGAGGATGGGTCACTACCACTGTACGTGTATGGGTGGGTGAGTGGGTCACTACCACTGTATGTGTATGGGTGGGTGGATGGGTCACTACCACTGTACGTGTATGGATGGGAGGATGGGTCACTACCAGTACATGTATGGGTGGGAGGATGGGTCACTACCACTGTACGTGTATGGGTGGGTGTGGGTCACTACCACTGTATGTGTATGGGTGGGTGGATGGGTCACTACCACTGTACGTGTATGGATGGGAGGATGGGTCACTACCAGTACATGTATGGGTGGGAGGATGGGTCACTACCACTGTACGTGTATGGGAGGGTAGGTGAGTCACTACCACTGTACGTGTATGGGTGGGAGGATGGGTCACTACAACTGTACGTGTATGGGTGGGTGGGTGGGTCACCTCCTTTGTCCGATATTCCGACAAATAGCTTTACTTGTCAGCTTTGAATAATATATGACTGTAATTTAAAATTAAAAGATATATTAGTCGAGCCAGCCAAAGCTGAGAGATCTCTAAGGAGTCAGGACTTTGAGCTTGGGTTAGAGATAGCACAGGATCGAATCCGTCCTGGACTTGAAGATTTATCAGTAATGTTCACCATCTACTGGTTCGCCCCTTACTCTGTCTGAATAAGTCCCCCATACAGATCAATAGTACATGGGCAGTGTAAGGAGAATAGCCTCTCCTTTAAAAAAAGAATACTTTTTTTATAATACTATATGAACTTAGTAACTGTGTTATTACGGCTCACCTCTTCATTAGCCGTTTATTGCTGATCAACTCTTCCACAACACTGTCATTGTTACTAATAAGGGCACCCTGGTTACCATCGAATACCTCTTCTACTTTTAGCTCAGCATCTTCACTTTGGCATTTTACTATAAAAACACATTTTTGACAATCATTAATGCATCTTTCAACAATATACAATGCAGTTATGATTAACTTTAAAACAATCTATTTATTAAGTGCATATTTAAGTGTACATATCTAAAATGATAAAAAACATTGTATTTTTATACAAAGTCGTATGCAAATGAAAGAAAACAAAGGCGACACCAAGGAGGGAGTACCAGTATGGGCATTTGTAGACTCATTTGAAGAATGTAAGTACTAATTTTTTTTATATGAATTTTTTGAATACTTCAATATTAAATGTATTGCTGTTTATTTTTTTTAATTATAAGTATTTTCGTATATAAATACCATGCATTTTCAAACAAAATTTATTATGTTTTATATTGCTATAAAGTTAGGTGTAATAAATGGTTCCAAAGAATTGGGGCAAACTTTCCTCCATATCTTATACTATAAAACGAGCAAGGAATTGTATGTATGTACCTATTTCCAGTCATTTTATTTCAAAAACGGCTCTACCGATTTTCTTCGTACTTTGTCTATAAAAGGTTTTCTACCTCAGGAATCCAATGGATTTGGTGACAATTTTGAGAAAACTCATTTTCTATGAGTTTTCACGATTCCAAAAGTAAATGGGTGGGCGGGTGGGTCAATACCACTGTTTAATGTTTACTATTTACTATTTCAACATGTGAGTTATGATTTTAATTTATTTTTTTAAATAACACATGTTTTTCTGAATCTGTTAAAATGTAAACAAACCAAATATTATTGTATTTTTCTTACCTATGTCTAATATACACAATTCAGTTATTCTCGAACTTTATTTCATTTTTATTATAATTTCTTCGAGCCGGATTACAGCAAGCAAGATAAATTTACAGTTCATTGATAACTTCAGTTCAGTGTATTTTAACTTTTTCTTAGATGCCAGGCAGACGTCCTCCAAAACGACGCAAGTTTAATTTTAATAAAAATGAGCCACCAATACCGAATTTAAATAAATCCCAAGATACTGAAACATGCTATGAAGCTGAAATTGAAAATACAGATCTTGATTCAAACAATGAAACAAATCTTATGACTTGTAATAATAATACTTTGCAAACAACTTCTACAAATAATTCTGGAAATACCTTACAAACTTCTAGCAACTTTCTTAATTACGATTTGCCATCAACCTCGGGGGTAACACCGAGGTTGATGGCAAATCGTAATTAAGAAAATTGCTAGAAGTTTGTAAGGTATTTCCAGAATTATTTGTAGAAGTTGTTTGCAAAGTATTATTACAAGTCATAAGATTTGTTTCATTGTTTGAATCAAGATCTGTATTTTCAATTTCAGCTTCATAGCATGTTTCAGTATCTTGGGATTCATTTAAATTCGGTATTGGAAGTCAGCGATTAGATGATATGAACCCGATCGGAGATCGGCTTTCCTGGTACTTAAACATTATAAAATCAAAACTTTGAAAATTACCAGTTTAATTCCAAAATATGTTTTTTGCCATAACTCAAAAACTAGTCAAGTTAGAGACATGTGTTTTTACTCAAATATTTTAAATTGTAATTTACATCTTTCCTGCAAATTTAATCAAAATCATTAGAGCTCTTTTTGAGAAAATTCCATTCAAAAAAGTAAAAAAATAGTTTGAAGATATTGGCTCCGACTACTCCTACGTGTTGAAATTTACACCTACATACCAAATTTCATAAAAATTTATTCGTCGTGTGGTCTCCAGCGAACTGCACATACATTCAGACAGACACACATATGGACAGACATCAACATTTTTTTTCGAAAAACCACTTTTTGGGTTCAGGAACCCTAAAATGGATTTTTAGACTAACATGTAACAAATTTTATTTTGGACGATCACAATACTTTCTCTATGCTATCGCATATGGGAGAAAGTAACAATTCATGTGGTGACATTTTTAGTTTCTTCGCAAGCAATAGACACGTTAGCAGTGTATAAAGTACTGACTGAAATAACTGTGGACATTGTTTAGCCTTCCTTTGGTTGGCCCTGAACCTCCCAATGTGCCCTAGACCTCCTAATGTGCCATAAAGCTATATTGAATCTTCCTAGACCCTAGAGCTGTATTGAAGCAAATAACTTCTAATTTGTTTAATGATAATTAGATGACTTTCCTGAAAGCTTTGTGTGCATATCACATCAGTAGCTACGCTCATGTCAACCTGCCTGCGGCCTCAGTCTGTGATAATGTTAAAATTAGTACGTTAACTGTACTATAGGACTATTAAAATTAACAAAACAGATGTTTAGTTTTGTTCCTTATTGTCTGTTGTTTCTTTTTTTTCAAAAAGTCATTTCTTAGAGCACACCTATGATACAAAATCTGCATTCCCTTAAAATGTCAAGTACAGAACAAATATTTAGGTTAGGTAAAGGGCACTAGGCCAGGAATTAGTACATTAGGAGATATAGAACATCAGTAAACTTACCTAAGAAGACAACCACAATAACGGTTTTACAATGATGTCTAGGCGTTGGAAAACCGACGCATAACCCAAGGTTCCTATTCAAGAACCTTGTATAAGAATCTTGTGCATAACCTACCAGACCTGCACATCAACGTCGGAAATTCAACGGGTAACAATTTGAGGATTAAGTAAGGTAGTAAACTTTCTGTTAAAAATCTCAGACTGTATAAATACACTCTAGAAAAGAAACCACTGTACTTGTATGGGTGCGTGGGGGGGGGGGGTTAATACCACTGTACGTGTATGGGTGGGCGGGTGAGTCAATACTACTGTATGTGTATGGGTGGGCGGATGGGTCAATACTACTGTACATGTATGGGTGGGCGGATGGGTCAATACTACTGTACGTGTATGGGTGGGCGGATGGGTCAATACTACTGTACGTGTATGGGTGGGCGGGAGGGGGGTTAATACCACTGTACGTGTATGGGTGGGCGGGTGGGTCAATACTACTGTATGGGTGGGCGGGAGGGGGGTTAATACCACTGTACGTGTATGGGTGGGCGGTCGATACTACTGTACGTGTATGGGTGGGCGGGAGGGGGGTTAATACCACTATACGTGTATGGGTGGGCGGGTGGGTAAATACTACTGTATGTGTATGGGTGGGCGGATGGGTCAATACTACTGTACGTGTATGGGTGGGCGGATGGGTCAATACTACTGTACGTGTATGGGTGGGCGGGAGGGGGGTTAATACCACTGTACGTGTATGGGTGGGCGGGTGGGTCAATACTACTGTACATGTATGGGTGGGCGGGTGGGATTACTGTACTGTAGGATTAACATGAGTATATTTTGAAACCATACAGCTACAGAAATCAAAAAGTAACAGTCTCAAACGAAGAACAATCATGAATAAAAAAAGAAAGCGACCTAAGGATTTGGATATTCAGCTGTTATGAATTATAAAAACACCTCTTACTGGTGTTTTAAGAAGACTAGACTAGACTTTACTCGATGAAGTAAATATCAAAATAGAGTTACATGAAAGATAAGTTAGGTGAGTGCTCTGCTCTTCACTTACTTTCATAGTCTTTGTTGTTGATGGGGAAATTCCAGAGCTCTGTGCTAATAACTGAGTTCCTCAACCTAGTTTCTATATTTGAATGTGGTCCAGTTATGAACTTTTTAATGACATACAATACCACTCTAATTCTTATCTTTCGAAATCTTTATCCCCATTTAATTCACTACAATATGTAGTTGAAAAATTCTGATCTATAAATCAAAAATTACTCTTTGCCATGCCATGTTATGGATAGAAAATTATTTCAGATTTACAAAGTTTACAAATCTATACCAATCAATCTTAACTGCTACTACTTAAAAATTATAATGCAACAATGGATAAACTTGACTAAATTTAAATTTTGTACATTCTACATCTGCCTACATAACATATTTATTTTCTAGATTAAATTATGATAACATGAAAGGATTCCAAAGAAGTGTTCAGTTAGTTTCTTCTTTAAGTTCTTTATTGGAAATTGTAAATAATTTTTAAAATTCTCATATATTCCAATAAAATGATTTATTCTGTTATATATACAGAATAAATAATAATAATAATCCTATGAAACAATACAGAATAAATCATTTTATTGGAATATATGAGAAATTTTAAAATTATTTATTCAGTTAGTTTTTTGTAATTATTTTTGTTTACCGTCTTTAGTACACTTAGCTCATGAATATGGTGTATATGAACTATGAATTAATGTAAAGAGATAAATGAAAGTAATCTATGTTATTAATTAATACTGACTGACCCTTAGGAAAACAAGAGACCTATTATACCTGTACAACTTATAATGGAATTTAAACAATGTAGTATTGGTTGGATATTCGTCTGTCACTCATATAAAAAATATTGCCTAAGATCTCCCTCCTAGACAAAATCAGAGCCCTAGACCATCCAACAGGACATTGTACACTTCTCCAGTAGGATCTGTGATGATATCAACCTTTGAGTGGATGTTGTGATGGTACGACGAGGACCGCAAAGACAATCTATCAATAACAATGTTTTTTTTTAAATAACTAATAAAAATGTCAATCATTTTTTCTGTTGTTTTACTTACTTATATTTTTATTATTCAAGTTCCCTTCTTCCTTATCCGGGTGGCATAAAAGGTTGCTTGTAGAGTTCTGTGATGGGATTTCCATTATTTAAATCATCAGTTAATCTAGAAAGGAGCAATTTAAACATAGTAAAAAATAGTGTCTTGATTAGCATATTATGTGAAATACAACACAAACTCATTACAATTTCTTTGTGAGTCCTTCTGGTCTGAGGATGGTGTTTACCGAAATCCATCGCCGTAATATCTGTACATTTTGTAGTTGAATTAAGTGTTTGTTGCTTGATGTTCTTTTGTATTGTATAGTAATACAATTTTTGAAAAACTTATTTGGCTATTCATGACTATTGGCAAGTCATGAAAACTTAAATTTAATATCAGGTTTGTACTGGAAGTATGACTGTAGCTCTGACCTGTCAAAAGGGAATTTGGTGACCAAAAGGCTTAACATGGGAAAAGTAAAGCTAAACAAGAAAATATATACAGTAGAACTCCAAGCATCTAAATCAATTGGTATCAGAATCCATTTGGACAATCAAACATTCGGATAGTTGGATTGTTATCATTAAATAGTCTATTTTACTTAATTACTGCTTTGTGTTTAAATGAGATAAAAACTATACTTTAAAAGAGCATGTAATTACATTATTACAAATATGTTCCCTGGCATAATTTGGATTTATTGTTTTAAGACGGTTTTATAGTTCAGAGTATTTATTGAAGCATTATTTATTGTGATTTTTAAACACTAAAAAATCTACTGTAAATTGTTGTTTTATTCAGAATAAAAATTTAACACTTAATATTTTAATGTTTATTTTGCATGCATTATTATGCATTATTTATTGTGATTTTTAAACACTAAAAAAACTACTGTAAATTGTTGTTTTATTCACAATAAAAATTTAACATTTAATATTTTAATGTTTATTTTATGATACTCTGAGAGCGACACGGATAATCTGCAATCAAAATTTGTAAAAACTGTAAATTCAAATTATCTGGGTTTTTTAAGCAGAGAAAATCTCCTTGACAAAAAAAACAAATTAAAATTGAGAATATAGTTATTACAAATATTTTGGACAATTAAAATACTAGGGATTGACTATATTACGTTTTTTTACTTTCTATAGTAAAAATATCATTAGTAATTTGTAAACATTAATTTATTAGAAGTGTTTTTTAGAAGCAATAAACAATTAGTGCCCATTCTTGAATCCATTTTTACTAGAAGGGGTTTATACTTTTAATGTATGAAAGGATTCGAACACCCCAGTACAGTAATTTCAATTTTGTAGCACAGTGTTCAAAATTAGTGCTATATTTAGTAATTAAGTCCTTTTATACATAAAATTATAATAACCAATCATTTTATTAATTTTGAATATTTGTATAACATTAAATTTATATTTTCTATAAGTTTACATAAATAATAAAAAATATGCAGACAATCAATAGTCAAAGTTTATAAACAATCTTCTTGGATATAGATGTTTATATCTTGACGATCCACCCTTAAGAATAAATAAAGCAAATTATAACTATTTAATTGTAGTAAAATTATATGAATATAATATAAGTTTTCCTTTTTTAGTTTAAATAATTTACCTGTTGTTAATTGCCATTTAAATTACTGTAAATATAAAATTTACTATTTAGAGTAATTTTACTGGTTGCAAAATTTAAGACTAAGAAACGTTCATAAAATTTATTGTGAATTTATATTTGAGTGGCGTTTGTTTTAGTTGTAAAATAAATAATCACTCACATAAATTAAAATACATATTTATTTTTCTTCAGTTTTGCAGCAACAAAAGTCTTCACGGCCTGTACCCACTGAACTAAACTATTTGCGACTTTCTAACAGTAAATTTCCGTAGAGGAGGTGCATCCACTGATCACCGGAAACTAGTCTGTGAAGGATTTTTCTCATCACAGAGAGCGTTAAATGCCTACTGCACTCAGCACGGCACACACAGACCCCTCGTCGATTGTCATAAGAGTATGCGCCGATAAACAGGTGTTTACTTTAGACAACCATTCACATAAAAAAAATCTACCAAAGCCAACTGAATAACAACCAATTAGGATCTGTTTACGTACTATATAATGCTTACATAGGTTCATAAAGTTCAAAACCAATTTTTAACTCTTTTTTGAAAAAATAATTAGATAAAAATCAGCGTATTCTTTTAAAAATCTTCCTTTCACGATGGAGTTTCAGCAATGGGCAAAACGATTAGTAATCAAAAACGATAAAAATCCATTTTAAATTTGGAATACTTAATATTTACTTACTAGTAAGAAGAAAATATACATCTTTTGCACAAAAATAAATATGTATACGTAATATATAATAGTTCACAATATAAAAATGTGGAAAAAATAACACTTTATTTCAAATTAACTAACTCCTGAAAATTTGTATTTGTTTGTCTGATATACGGTACAATGCTTTTTAAACCCTAGGGTCTGTATGGTTTAATTCACAATTTGTAGAATAAAGAACTTTTCCTCAAACGTCTTCTAAACTCTTGAGCTGTTTTGTGGCTCTTGATTGTTTGAACTGATTGCTAAAAAAATCTGAACATTATTCATTCATAAGACACCAATCGTCAAGATATGGGTGAATATGAGGGTCGAATGAGTGTGATTAGTGATGATGAACGAGTGTAGTCATTGTTATTATTTAGAATTTTGAAAAATTCAACTTACCATATATTTTATTTATATTGCATTTCAGTGCATCTAGTAAAATACATATTACATTAGCATAGCAATAATTTTATACTCGTGGTACAATTCATTAGAGAGCAGTTCGTTAAGATTGTCAAAAGTTTGTTATGCTTTTGTAAGGTTAAATGGCTTGTTTTTTTTTTTTAATCAAATCCTAATCTCTTCTCGTGATTGCTTAGGTGAACCAAGTGATAGATCTCCTTTTAATAATATAGCCACTCTGCCATTCCATCCAATATATATTATTTGTAATAGTGTTGATGAATACGAATTTTTCAACTGTGATGTATTTGTAAATTTTAACTGTATGTGTATTATGTATATACGAAGTATATCAAAATCTTGTATTTATCTGATCAGAAATTAAGTTTGCTGGATATTGTGTCTCGCTACTTATAGTACAAGTTTGCAATGTCTAGTCTAGTTGTAATAAGCTTACCTTACCTCGTCGGACAACAATTACTCAAAGCAATAAAATCCTAAGTAGTTAAATTGGAATCTAAAAATATACATAACATTAGTACGGTACAGCAAAACTTATTACAAAGGAAAAACATTGTAGGAGTATCAATGTTATTATTATCGTTTAAAAAATATGTTTAGGAAAACGAGGCAGTTCAAAAAAAAATTGATACTTTGTACATAGTTTTATATGTAACGGTTATTTGACCCTGTGAATGAAATGAAATCCATATAAATAGATATATTGATTTAACTAATTCTCTCTCTTGATTCATTTAAACAAATTTAATAGTTTAATATTAAAGTACATTATAGTACGGTATGAATAAAAAGAACAAGGTGTATTTATGAATAATGCAAAATAAGAGAAATGATCATACCCAAAAGGATTAACTTATCTGCGAGAAAAATGAATAAACGGGCGAGAAGTATGTGCGTACGGTTCGATTCAATAATATGGAAACACGAGTCCGAACAAAAATTGCACCTATAATCATTGGGCTTAAAAATGTTAAATTATCCAAATATCCCTTATTTATTTCTACGTTAACCTATGTAGGTTTAATATTTTTAACATAACTTAATTTTTTTTAATCTTTGTTGAAGTGAAAAAAGTTTTTCACACGTTTAAATTGTTTGGTGACACTTTAAAAATCACTAAATAAAAACTACTTACAAGATGTACGTGAATATTTTAAACATAGTACATTAATTAATTGAAACCCAATTTACAGAGTTTCAGAATTTTTCCATCTGCTAAATTAATTGGTAATTAATTTTTACCAATTAATTTAGTAAAGTAACTTTTTCTCGACACCTAGTAGTGTTAAAAACACTAGACAAGTCTTTTTACCAAGCCGCTGATGTCAATAATTAAAATATTTATTAATTTTGTATTGTTTGTATACTGAGTTATTTTATAGTTCTCTTCAAGATGATATCATTGATTTTGAAGGTTTATATAACCAAGGATGATATTTTATAGTGATTTATTATTGATTAAGGTGTAATAAGTGCCGGACCGTGGAATCGCCGCCTGTCCTTTCCACTCGGCCCTGATAACTTGAACATAACGTTACCATTTCCAAAATCTGGCTTCTTACGTTCAACTGCTAAAGTGAAAATGCCTTAATATAACCGAATTGCTTTTTTCTTTAAAGATAGAAACCACTTATTCAGCAAGGATTAAATTTTGAGTATTTTCACAAGTTTCTAGACATTGCATAATAACCTAACAAGGAAAGAAAGATATTTTCACATGGACTAGACTAAGTTAGGCTGTGGTGAACAGCATGGTTTATTGTAAAGACCGGGAAACTGTATGAAGGGGTGGAAGTCTTTATATAAAACAAGATTCATTTAGTTAGAGAAATAGGAAACTGTATTAAGATAAAAAAACTATACCTCTAGTTGTCTACTTTATATACAAAATACGGTTTCATATTGTATACAATGTATTGTTCGTTCGTATTTTAACTTATCATATTTTTAAAGCCAACTCACAGTATAAAGATCAGGTTTAGAAAATCACCAGAAAACACTTTCAAGAGCGATCATTAACAATTTTTTTGCTAATCGTTGATAAACATTTTAAACCTACGCAGGTTAACGTAGAAATAAATAAGGAATTATTAGGAAATGAGGAAGATTAAGTCACTTTTATTTAGCATAGAAGTTCAATTGTATTATTTGACGTTATTATGCAGTTTGAATCTGTTCCAATAAAGATGTTTTGGCTTTGAATGTTGTAATTTTATTTTTTTATGCCCAGAGGTTATTGTGCCTTGTTCATACTCGAATGTTCATAATTTTGAATCAGACATAAGGCAGAGTCGCAGAGTAGAGACCATGCTTAACCTATGCCAAAGACACATGGTTATGTCAAAACATCTTGATAAGCAGTTATTCTAACGATTGGCCATTGGCCAAATTTGCATGATGATTGTCGTTAGAATTTTCAAACTCTATTAGGTCCATTACTTTTTTATTTTATTTATTTCAACGGTTTCACAATATTTACATATATGATTTAAAATAAAAAGAACATTACAACAACGGTTACGTAACAACAATAAAGCAAACTTAAACATTAAGTAATATAAAAAAACGTTTAAAGAGTAGATAAGCAATTGATGAATAAACTATTTGAAATAACTATTTACAACAAATGCATCATGAACTGTGTGTAGGCTATAGATAACTACAATAATCTATCAATTTTTTTTTTTTTTTTTTTTTTTTTTATGCTGAGTTATTTTATAGTGATTTATTATTTATTAATGTGTCTTGAACGCCGGACCGTGGAATCGCCGCCTGTCCTTACCACTCGGCTCTGGTAACTTGGATAAAACGTTGCCATGTCCAAAATCTGACTTGGATTATTGCCCAAAAGGGCAATAACTTGATTAGTTTGCTCTAATGATACACGAACCATCTTAAATGTTTCTAAAAATGATTTAAACTTATTCTTCAATAATTATTGTCTATAAAGTAGACCTTAACAACCCTAGTATCATTATGATAAATTTGAATAGGCGTAAGACCAATTCAAATTAGTCTCTATAAACATTCAACAATTCTCTCTCAACATTCATCGCATGTAATTTCAAAGAAGGGAGTCTTGAAGAGTATTCGTTTGAAGAAGCCTTTTTAGTTAAGTTTTTGTGATTTTATCGGTCCCTAATTTTATATTATTTGGCATTGTAATAACATTCAATTTTACACCAATGTATGAAAGATGACGTTGAACAATTTTTAATTTTGTGAACTGAATACTAAAAAATACTTCAACAAACACCTGCAGATTCCAGTCCATTCTAGTGCTCTTTTTAAACATCGTTTTTATAATGGAATAATTTTGTTCAATAAACAACCAGAAACAAACTACTGCACATACGTAAAATTTAGGAAACTGAGATGCTATTACAGTGCCATGAAGTTTTTGGCTGGTGGTTTGGTGGCATAAGAATACTGCCTCTGATTTATTGGTTTAGTTAATTAAGCTCTAGATGGAAATTGTCTCCTTTTAAAAAGAAATGTCATTTTAGTTTTGTTAAGTTTTATTACAATTGTAGTACTTGTATACAAATAGTTGGCTTAGCCAATGCAATGTATTTTTGTTAGTTTCCCTACTGTCAAACTCGATGGTAGCACCTCTGAACCATTTAAAAGTTCTTTCAGGAGTACCCCAAGGGTCACATATTGGTCCTTTGCTTATCGTTCTTTTTATGAATGACATTGTCAGTGATATACGGACTGAATTGCTCATGTATGCAGACAAAATGAAGATCTATGATACAATATCTTCGGAGCGGAGTTATGTAAATTTGCAGAGCTCACTTGGCGACATTGTGGATTGGTGCAATCGAAATGGAATGGAATTGAATGTCTCAAAATGTGTGGTTATTTCCTTCAAACCTGGAACTTTACCGTTATATACGACTATACATTAAATGGCGTATGCTTAAAGAGAGTGGACAACTTCAAGGACTTGGGAGTCATTATGTCACCTTCACTTGGTTCTCATTCACCATATTCATGGAACACATTCACCATATTGTCATCAGAGCTAGTTCCTTATTGGTTCTTTGTTTTTAGATCCACAACAAAATTGTATTCACCTTATACTCTAGTTGTTTTATACAAACCCCTGATCCGATCTTCTTGAAAATGCATATATTGTCTGGTAACCCTATCAGATAAACCACATAGATCAATTTCAGGGTTTGCAGAGACGTTTCGTCAGGTTTCTTGATGCTAGACATGGATATACCTACAGGACTACTCCCATTGATGATTTTGAGAAATAATTGTCCTTCCTCCATTCTTCTGAGACGTCAGCATATTGAATTAGTCACACTCTACAAACTAGTGAATAGCTTATTCGACTGTCCGTCTCTTCACAGTAGCATTGACTCGCTCCAGATCTATTTTCCGAAGACGCTTCTACTCCACGTGCTATTCTTACCATAGTGATGTCTCTAGACTTCTGAGAATTGGCAGTGTGGCTCCCCTAAAGGTCGATATCTTCGGTGACTCTATTTCAATATTTATAAGAAAGGTGGCTCGTCTTGTAAGAGATTAAATTCATTGTGCAGCACTATATTTGCCTTTGTTGTTAATAATTGTTGTCATGAATATTGTTACAAATTTGTACTATTTATTATCGTGCTCAAATCTTGTTAATTTTTTTTATCTGTATAATATTATTTTATTGATTGTTGCATATTTACCCTTTTTGTCATTAATATTATTACAACTATTTTTTATTTATTTTTAAGCTTAATTTTGTTTATTTTTCTATTCTATTTAATATTATTTAGTTGGTTTTGCATATTTATCTTGTTATTATTACTGTTACAAATCTTTATATTTTTATTGTGCTTAATTGTTGCTTAATAACTTGAATTTATTTTGGGGATTGTATTGTATGGTCCTTAGAATTCAAAATTAAGGTATGTCGTGTAGATATATACATTGCTTTTAATTGTTTATTATTATTTTTTATTGTTACCAAGTCATTATGTTATGTTGTTATATTTTACTGCCTGCCTATTAGAAGGGTTAACAATAGTATTTTGTTATTGTATGTAAACTGTAATACTATCGGTATAAATGGTGTTTACCGTTGGAAGAAGAATATATTAATAAATAAAAAAAGTCGTCGGCTTGTATCTGAATTTATATCTTTTCATATCGTCTTGCTGCCTAGCAAAAAATATTATTTGTCACTAAATAAAAGTAAAGTTATTTGTATGATATTCTTAATATTATAGTAAATTTTAGGACCTCTGTACGTAACAATTCCTAACTACATTTCTATACGTACAGTATACATAAGGATGTTAACTTTTTGCCAGCCTTTGCCAATTCTCATAGGCCTTGTATTTGTTTCCGGCTCGGTTACTGCAACTGGGTCTGGAGCCTGGAACCCAAACGCTCAGTCCCTCGCCCTAAAATCTGCCATTTTGATTGTGGATTCATCAGAAGAAGGTCGAGTCATATCTAGACCGTTACTAGGTTAGTAATATATTTGACTTTTATTATTAATTCAAGTAGTTATAATGTAATGATAATTGAGAGTGTAAACATATCTAATATGCCGTTATGATTAGTTAAATAAATGTTAAGTATGCCTATTATTAGTGGGAAGTTGGAATGCCACGATGTCGGAAGTTGTGGCGAAGCCGATTCAATCTTGAAAAATTGGAATGAAAAAAACATTGTGCCGCTTGTTCTTCCATAAGCTTTTTTATCTTAATACAGTTTCCTAACCAAATGAATCTTGTTTTATATAAAGACTTCCCCCCCCCTTCATACAGTTTCCCGGTCTTTACAATAAACCATGCTGTTCACCATAGCCTAACTTAGTCTAGTCCAAGTGAAAATATCTTTCTTTCCTTGTTAGGTTATTATGTAATGTCTAGAAACTTGTGAAAATACTAAAAATTTTAATCCTTGCTGATAAAGCCTCTAGTAACCATGATTTCTGTTGAATTTTTATCAAGTTGATAAATATCCTGACTAAGAAACAAAGAATTGTATTTATGCAGTTTCTTGCCACCAAACAAAATTGTAACATTTTGCTTGAAATGGATCTAGAATTGGCTTTATTTTCACAAAATATGCTTTTTATTTTGCGTGAATCGCATATTTTACTAAAAAATTAGAAGAAAACTAATATCAACACTTAAAGCGCATTCTAGACGCCTCGCCAGTCTGGAATTTTTCATCACCAGTTGGTAGGATCAGGTCTATATTTTACGAGATTATACTTTTTATTCTGCAGAAATAATAGTTAATATGAAGAACACCAATTCTAAATTTTTTTAAATGTTATTTATCTCCTTAATTTTTGTGATTTTTCATAAATTGTTTGAATTTGATTTAGTTTGTCGTGCTGAACACAAAATTGAGAACTATTTTGGTCTACGACTATTATTTCTCGACATGTTACGAAAAAACTGTTCGTATGGTGCCCATATACACAATGTTAGTAGGAGCTATGACTGACCGCCAAAAACAAATCCGCATGTATTGCTGCCAAGTGGCAGTTAAGATTAGGATATGTTTAGTTAGGTAAGTGATAAGTTCATTTTTCGAAGTGAAAAATTAATTTCAGCGATAAACCAATATATATTTGTGTTTTTTGCGCTGAATATTAATTTGAAAACTATTTTGGTCTATGACAATTATTTCTCGATATATAATGGAAAAACTACTTTCGCGGCCAATTGTGATTAGTGGCCATTATTTACAACAACTATTAATCACTAAAACAATTCACATACATTCCTACTGGCCGTCACAGAGGCCAAACACCCGGATTTATCGCGAATTACGAAATTTTCTTTAGTGTATAGAAAATTAGTATAAGTTAGCTTATGTTTGGTTAGGTCAGGATAAAACCAATATATATGCATGTTCAACTTAAAAAAACCATGCAAAAGAAACAAAATTTTTAAATTTTGTTTCTTCATCTAGTTTTTCGGCGTAAAACAAGTTTTCTTTGTATGAAATCAACCTCCTTAAGAGATGAGCTCATATTTCACCTCTTTATCAACGAGAAATTGTATTTTCAGATGTGGCAAGAAAGTGCATAATTTACCAGAGACTATGAACCTATTTCAGCAAGGAATTTTTGCTGTAAGTAAAGCTAAGTGGATAGGTTACTCAAAGTTGCTGAGTTTTGTCTTGACTACGGTTTTTGTAATTAAACCAATAAGCCTATGTACGTTAGCGTCAGTATTGTACCAGGTTTTTTTAGGTTAGGTTGGAGTATTAGGCTAGGTTTGAATTTGTAATTTTAGATAGGTTTCATGTTGGGTTAGGTTGGTATTTTAGGTAAGTTGCTAACCTAACTAAGCAACAACCCAGGCCTTTTATCTTTAGTGATTTGAAGAGTAGAGTATATTGTGACTCGGACCCATGAACCAAGTCATCTTGAGTCAAGAACAACTCTGCTTGCATATTTGCATTGAGTCGCTCAACGTGTCAATCGCAGCCAAGTCACCAGCAAGTAAACTGAACAGTCTATTACAATATTGGTTATATTTATTCAAATAGGCTATATAACATAAGGGTTTATGTTATATAGCCTATTTGAATAAATATAACCAATATTGTAATAGACTGTTCAGTTTACTCAATACTAAATTAACAAGTTTAATTAACTGAGAATAAGTTTTGTCTCTAAGGAAATATACTAACCATAAAAAATAAGTAAAAGAGATTAAAATATAAATAAACAAAATATGACAATACTAAGATAAATATCTAGCCTGAGTATGTTTTAAATAATTTATGGAATTAAGAGTAAACAAAAACTTGGAATATAAGTTGGTAGTTCTTCAGTATTACACTGAAAACCCAATTGTCTGTCGCACTCTTTTCCTCCAGTTCTTGAAATCAGGACTCTTGCCTGATACTCTATAGTCCTAACTTAGTCTCCAAATAAAGCCATTTTTCATTTCATTATCTAAGAGACTTCACAACACTTCACAATGTGATTTAAAGCTTAAAACTGATCTTTGGTGATGCTCATCAATATCAATACATTACTAACTTTTGAAGGCTCAAATTGGTTTCTAAACATTAATTGTCTTAGGGCTGTCCAGAATTGTATTACATTTGGATTATTATTGCGCCCACCCCTTACTCTTGTACATGAAAATAACAATTAAAGGTGATCTCGCGAGAACCTGTAGGTTAATATATAATTAAAATTGTTTCTTTAGTAACCTATTACGTAATTGTATTGATGCAAGTTAAAAAACCATGAATTAATTTACTCTGAATTTCTAAAAATAAAAAACTGTGTAAAACAACAATTCAATTACTTGATTTGTGCCATATAATATTGTCTGCCATGAAGAATTATTATTATTAACAGTATTTAGTGACACTGCTGTGGTGTCGTGCCGTGCAAGTCGACGACAACAATACATCAGTGATCAATTCTTATTTTCTTCCAAAACGTTACAATAAAGTGATCTGTGATGTTTTTGTAATAAAAATGCCCTTTACATGCAACGCGAAGAAAGTTGCAGATGTTCGTTGTTATGGAATTAAAAATTAATTTTAACTTTAGGTAGTGCCCTAAAAACTAAAATTGTTGTAAAATTAATTTGTAATACAAAGCCGTTAGTAGACATGAAACAAGAAAAATTATATAAAAAAAGTATTAGATTATAAATTGAAACTTTAATTTATTTTCACATTACAAACTATGCTCAAAATGTGTCCTTTATTAAATACAAAAATACTCAAATCTCACTTGTTTTTCATCCGATTTCATTCAACTGTGCTTTTTTGGATTGAAAATTAATTTGCAAAAAATGTATTCTTGTGATTTTGTTGTAATCCTTACCTTTTAAAAATTATTAAAAAAAGGTTTTGTATTTTTTTATTTCAGTAAGAAAATTATTTAAGTGGTGTGCATACTAAATTTGAACTCTATAGGTTAAATAGTTTTAAAAATACAAAATGGCTGCTGTACAGGTACCGGAAGTGATTTGGTATTTTAAATATGATATTATATCTTGTTTTTGACCCACAATCAATACCTAAAAAAGATTCTCAGAGAGTTCATGTACACCTGTATATAAAACAATTTTAAAATATAACTGTGACACCTCTATATCTGTTTCAAATACAATCCTTTAGCATGGTAACAAATTTCACATTTAGCTGAGAAAGAAAGGGGGAAATGTAGTTTCACTTTTTACTCATGCTTGATATATGTACTATTACTACAAATTAAAAATGAATCTAACATGCTGTAAAACTTTCAGGCCTACTAAGTTTCTTCAAAAGGTGAAATTTTGTATTTTACATCTTTAATATATGTCATAGTCTATTATTTATAATATTTAAAATGTTTAGTGGTGTATTCTATTCCAATTTATATTTGTTTTTACACAATGAAAATAGTTAAATTATTATACTATACAAAATAAGATATAAAAAAAACACATAAACAACAACGCCTTCACTTGACTGATGCCTAAACTGAGATCGGCAGGAGAACAGCTGATGAATATTCTCTGGAGAACTTTATTTTATCGAATATTCTCTAACTGTCTAGGCTGCCAACGAATATAAAATAATAAGTTCAACTCTTCTAGATTCTGTTTCTTGCAAAAATCGCACAACATATGAGCAGTTATTTTGCGAAATTACTTATTTCTTGTGCAGTTACGGGCGGTTTCGTATGGTCATGTATGGGCGACGAGTCGCCTGCGTCGTCCTAAAAGGGTTAAGCATTTGAATAGTTTGTTTTTATACAATAAAGACAACCCAAATTTCTGTACCAAGAAATATGTACAATATTAGACACCTGTATGAAATTTAAAAGAAATTAGTTTAAAATCGTCCCTTTTAGAAGTCATTCGAAGAGCAAACAGTTATTCCAATTAAAAAAATAAGCATAATGGTTTTTTTTTTAAACTGAATGCTTTGCTTGTGTAAGGGAAAAGACTGATTTGATAAATAAAGAAATCCTTGGTAAACGTTGAACAAAATTGTTGTTTGAAAATATGAATTTAATCTCATATTTATAATGAATTGTTTTAAACTATGTTTATTCATTTTACAAAATATATAACCCTTATCATAGCTACCGTTTAAAAAGCAAAGTAGCAGTACATACCGATAAAATGAACGAATGCAATCAAAAGCAAGAGATTGCCATTTGGATAATGCTACTGGCCGGCAGAGCCACTACAGTGGAGTGGGGGGAAGACAGCGGCGGCCGGCTTGCTACACACTACGTGTTAAAATCATTAGTCTCTAGTTTGTCTCCAGGCTCGTTCATATTTAGTCGTCGAGACATTTTATGGTCACATATGGCGAGTAGTAGTCAGCTAGTGTGTAAGGTCAAAAGGAGCAATATGTTAAATAATGTTATCCATGTGTATTAGACGGGAGAAGTTAAGGTGGCTGTTGTTCCTCAGTGTTAAGGAACTTTGTCAAGAACAGCTATGATAAAGAAAAAGAAGTGGGTTCAGGAACGGATAGAAAGAAAGAGTAAACTACATGCTTCAAATATATTAATGAAAGAACTAGCCAGCAAGGACCCAACATTTTATTACACTATTATGCGATTGATTTTGCCAAAGTTCAAAGAAATCCTATATTTAATAACACCACTAATAAAGAAACAGGATATGTTATGTTTTGGAGGGAAGCAATTTCACCCCGAACTAAATATGAAATTACGTTGAGATACAAAATAGCTACAAGACAAATGTACAAGACAATTATAAGGCCAGTAGTACTATATGGCTCTGAGGTATGGACAATGAGCAAGAAAACAGAAAGGAGATTAGTAACCTTTGAAAATAAAGTATTAAGAGCAAATATGGGCCAGTGAAAGAAGAACAATGGAGAATAAGGAAAAATTAGGAACTTAGAGAATTGTTTAAGGAAGCAGACATAGTAGCAGAAGGAAAATCAAGACGACTCAGATGGGCAGGCCATGTAAACAGAAGGGAGGAGGAATCTGTATTGAGAAGAGTAATGGAAGGAAGACCAGCAGGAAGAAGACCTTTGGGTCGACCAAGGCTGAGATGAAAAGATCAGGTGCAAAGGGATATGCGGAAAATGGCAGGTGCAAAGGGATATGCGGAAAATGGGAGTGGAAGGAGAGATGATGCAAGACAGGAGGAAGTGGAGGCAAATTGTTGGCGAGGCCAAAAACCTTTTACGTTTTGAGTGGCCAACTAAGTAAGTAGGTAAGTACAAAATAGCTATTGGCTAAAATCTCAAGCCGTTGCAATACTTCAGTTTCCCTCACAATACCAAGCTAATTTTTGTTCATATACTTGGTCCTCTCCAGCACCACTCTTCTTGGACTTCTTAACTTAGTTTATTTCATTCCAATATGCATCACGAAGGTTCTTTATTTTTATCTTCAATACATCTTCCGTAGATGACAAACCAGAAAGTTCCAGTTCATGTTGGATGTTTGTTAATGTCACCTATTTAGCATCACGTTTTAGGTAATCTCGGGATTTCAAATCTCAAAAATGCTGATACTTTCTACATATAATTAGAAAATACCCACTGTCCCATTTCTAATTGTCCGCCATAGTTTAGTAGTAATACAGTGTTTTGAAATTAACATTCGACCCCAGCAAATTTCACTACGAAACCATGAGAGGGTGTGTGCCTCTCATATAAACCACTGTCTCACATAATGACTTCACCCTGGTGACTAGATCAGCTGACTCAAGGTTAGCTACCAGTGAGTAGTCGCTTCAAAAGTTGGATATGTCCAACTTTTCTGGCAACTAGAATTTTACTTGCCGACTACTGCTAGTTGCCGCTACTAACTGTCACACTTGGTGAGTGGTAGCCGCTACTCCAGTAGCAGGGAGTAAATTCGCTATGTCTGAACGGGCCTTTAGTAGAGGGTTTCTTAGCCCCAGCTCCACTTAGTAAAATAAGACTGTACGCTTCAGGGTGTATTCAGTTTTTTCTCTAGACGTAATTTTGTTTTAAACGATAACTGGGGGTGATTTTTTTTTCAATGAATTTAAAATGTTATCTTAATTTTTGAAGTAAGATCATCAGGAATTTCCATTAAATCATGTATGCTAAATTTCGTCTGGGTGCAGTTGTGTCCATATTTACTGGCAATTATGTAACTTGTCTTAACCCTTAAATCGCCATTTATACAATGCCTATTTTCCATTAAATGCTAATTTATTGGGGGAAATATTTTATAATTTCTCATTTTTTCTTGTTCATCATTTATCTGTACAGGAAAATAAAAGATATTATAATATTTTGAAACTTTTATTATCTTACTTTACATTTCTTACTTATAAATGAATATGTAAATAAGCAAACTTTTACTTGAAAGTAAGCCTTAGACATAATCTAGAATACAGTATGAATCAATACAAAATATTATTACTAATAATAAAATATGTATAATTGAGTACATTTATTAAATATGTATAATTGGGTACAATTATTAAAGGGCCTACACATAACACATATAAAAAATAAAGTAAATAACCCGCCCGCCCATACACGTACATTGGCACTGACCCACCCGCCCGCCCATACAGTGGCACTGATCCACCCGCCCGCCCATACAGTACAGTGGAACTGACCCACCCGCCTGCCCATACACGTAGAGTGTTATTGACCCACCCGCCCAACCATACACGTACAGTGGTATTGACCCTCCCGCCCACCCATACACGTATAGTGGTACTGACCCACCCGCCCGCCCATACACGTACAGTGGAACTGACCCACCCACCCGCCCACCCATACAGTTACAGTGGTATCGATATCTAAAAGAATAAGATGTATTTAGTACACTTTGCCCAAAATCAGAATCAACCGGATTATTCATATTGACACTTAAAACTAATAAATTACTAACATATAATACACTAAAGTAATTACAAAAACCACTACAGCTTCAAAGAGGTGAGGCAGGGCGGACAATGACAACCGCTCGGTTCGACAGTAGCTGCGTGTATTGCGCTTGTGGCGTTGGGAGGCACAGCGGAAATGTACACTGCCAGACAAAAACCAGCCTCGTAGTGATTGACAGGCCAACAAAAGGTCACGAGCTACACAATGTATATCATGCGTCACCGCCCATAACCCAAACGCACTACCGGATTAAATTAGAAACATTATTTAAAAAATATAATTTTTGTAATTATGCGTATATGCGCTTTATTACAAAGAGCAAAGTCATATCTGCGCTTACGGCGTGATAAGGGTTTAACATTAGCCATGTATATTAGATTATTTAAATTGTTTTCTATGGCTCAGATGATGAGAACCCATCCAAAAGTAGATAGGGACATCTGACATTGATGAAGACTGATAATGTTTTCTGATGGGCTGTCATGAATTTTGACGCTTTACAATCCTAATCCATGAAATGTTTCCTTCATCGCTTTAGTTGTCTGATTTAAAATAAATTCAATAGCTTAAAATAATTTAGTAACTATATTTAAATGGCTTCTTAAGTATTCTAGTGACCGGCTCGGTTTTAAGATAACCTACTGTATGTACAATAATTAAATTAGTAAGACGTGGGTGACTGGACCATTTAACAACGTGGGCAAGTTGGAGTTTTTGCTTTAATATATTAGCCTTGCAAACAGATTAGGGAATTGTAAAGAATAAACTTCTTATTTCAATCATTTTTTCCTTACCATTGATGTTAATACTACTTTTGTCATTTAGGCAGATGGGAGGGTTAGAAAAAAATTGCTCCTTACAGTAACTTGGCCAAAGTCATTCTGGAATTGTGAAGGAATGTCCATTTTTACAGGGTTTAACAGCTCAAATGATGAGAACCTGTCCAATAGTAGATAGGGACATCTGATACTGATGAAGACCACTAAATACTCTGATGAGCTGATGAGTTTTAAACACTATTAAATGTTATTTTAAGTTTTGGCGTTCCTATTAGGACAAGATTTATTGCATATATTACAAATAGACCTAATTTATAAAGAAATTCTGTAAAAATGGGGTTGTGTTTTTGTTTTAATCCCTTTAGTGATACAGCTTCTACCATCTAGACATGTAGTCTCCATGGTAGATGCTGTAAGTATGTAAGAAGCGAGCGTCTACACAGTAGACGCTACATATTTTGTATATGTACGACAGTCTTGTTTATTTGACTGGCTGCTATCAACGTCATTTTATTCTGAAGGTATTAGATAATCGATATATATAGTCATTTTGTTGCTGACAAACTATTTTTTTATTTTTTCATGCGAAGTAAGATTGAGGTTATGTTCGTTTTGTGAAAAGAGTGCTTCTTGTTGTTCAGTCGTATAATGTTTTATTGAACAGAAATGCATTGTTCATTATCATTGGCTGTTCAGCAATTACCCAATTTGCATATTTTAAATTTATATTAATTCACATTCACTTAAGAGCGAACCGTTTGTTCATGTCTTGAAACATCAGATCTATACCAGCTTTTGTTTAGTTCATTAAGACATTATTGGTACTGTGGTATAAGTTTTGCCTTACAGCTGAAGAACTATCTCGCTATCAACAGTTAACTGACAGGCTTCTTAAGTGAAACTACTCCCTGCCGCTCTGAAAAAAACTGTTCTCACACAAATACTGTTTAATATTAAATTGAACCTGCCATTTCTGACCTAACATGAAAGACAAATTACTAATTTTAAATATATCACTGAACCGTAACACCAGAGAAATTGATAAAGGGTTTTTTATTTATTATTGATTGCAATCATTTAGAAAAACAACAGCTAAATTAACTTATCACAAACACTGGCGAACATTTTTCGGTCAATTAAATGGTTAAGTAGATTTTTCGTACAGCAGGCTGAATCACAAAACTATCCCTGAGGCCTAAAAATTATTCTTGTAGATATCTTCAATTGGCATTAGTAGACCCCAGGTATGATGAGAAAAAGTCCATTGTGAGGTCTCTATTACGATACTTATGACGTCATAATCTGTGTCAGGTATACCTGTCGTCAGTCACTAGGGAGAAAATTCTTATTGTTGTCAGTAATAAACTTAAAAAATCTCTAAGTCAACACAATTTCTCACTGAAATGTATTGATTTTATTACTCAAAAAAGTATATTATGTTGCCAGAGTACAAGAAAACAAGTAATCAAAGATATCTTATTAGAGGAGAAAAAAACATGTACAAACCTGGGGCTTAAGCACACTAAGAACAATAGCAAATAGCAATAATTTTGAGAGCCTGACGGCGTAGAACCTTTCCTAAATGAGAGCTTGGCTCAGAATGAGTAAATCACAATTCAACCGGCTAGGGACGGATACACCCGTCATGTCGCACCCAATGTGTTAACTAGCATAAATACTTGAATATTAACTGTTGTCACTTGCATATAATTTAATTTTAAATTTCTGTTCATGCAAATTATACACAAAAGAGAAATATTCTCAACTCTTTATTTTCATGATGATGTGTGGTATATCGGACAATTCAGTTATTATATCGCTGTACATTTTGGGTAGACTACCATATTTTTTGTCTGTAATTTTTTGAATTAAATTTTTGTCTGAAATTTGTCTTAACCCTTTCCACTCAAGTGGCGGGGCAGCCCCGCCACGCAACTTACCGCACTAACTCCAATGTCGGGCCGGGCCCGACGTCTCTATAAAAACGTTCTATGATTGTATTTAGACTGACGTAGTTACATTATTGACCGCTAGGGTTGTTGTTTGATATGTGCTGCTACCTGTAGAATTTTTTCGGAACCGTTTGAGTTTAGTATCGGTAAACAAACCTCATGAAATGTAATGTTTGTCGTCTGTGGCTGCTCCGTAAACAGCTGGCTGACTGCAACAGCTATCTGCACTCACTTTGTTCCGTCATATGTTATCGTTCGTATTGAGCTTATAAAACGCATTGTTGTTGCTAGGTTATCGTTGTTGTTTTACTGTTTATTCATAATATTTTTATTTTACGACGATGATTCCTGTCGAATAAAAGAGCGTTGCAAGTAGGCTATTAGATTTTGTCTGTTTATATTTTTAGCTGATAACATGTTTTGAATTATTGAAAAAAGCTTTACTTACAAATTTGGTCTAAATTATGTACATTTTGACTGTTGCTAAGCAATAAAATAAAATTTACGGAGCAATTGTTTACTAGTTGCAGTGAAAATAATTTTTTTGGTAAAAATGTTGTTTTTCAAAAAAATTCGGTTTTAGAATTATATATTTTTTTTATGTATAATTTAGTCCAAAATATTTGAAAATGAATTTTTTTTGTTTGTAAGGATACAAACAACAAAAAACAAACATCAAATACTATTCTTCCTATTTAAAATTTTTCAAAAATTCTTCTTGAATCCGTTTTTTTGTTAGAAATTCAATTTTGTTCCAATGAATATATATAATTAAAAATTTTGAAAATAAAAATATATGTTTTATTTTATATTAATCTATACTTTAGTCATAGAAGAAACAAAGAAAAAATACATCAGCTTTTTGGAACTATCAGATACATGTTTTTCCCACTGAACAAATGTAGTAGGCAATCTTTGCTTAAAAGTAAATGGAGCTGATAGGGAAACTGGGTTCCCAGTAATTGGAGTGGAAAGGGTTAAAAACAAGTTTGTGAATCTTCCAAATTGTTAAGAACTCGAGCCAGGAACTTCTGTAACCCCCACTGTTTTACCTTTTTTTTATCCAAACAAGAAAAATATGGAATATTTGGTAAAAAAAAAAAAAAAACAATAGGCTATAGCCCACTGAAGCTCAGTTTTAATTTGGTATTTGTGTTCAGCTCAAATCTCCTTACATTAAAATATATAAACAAGACGTTTGACAATATTCCTTTTTTATTTATATAACTCATTCGCCGTATTGTTTAACCCTTCAACTTCTGTAACTGACTAGTAATTTTCAGATGCTGTGTAAACAGTGAACTGCTTAATAACTGATAATTTCTTTAAAATAGAATGCTCATGAAAAAGTGATAGTAAAAAGCTCTAGTTAGAGTAGTGATCAACAGTCTCATCTGGCCAAACACAAATTTAAACAAGCAAAAGTCGGCCTAAGTTTACAAATAAAAAAGATAGCTAATTTATACATATCAACTAATGGTCCTCTTCATGTTGTTTATAATTTTGTCTCATCATAATAGGGAAAAACAATTTGTTTTAGTGATATTTTAGTAAAAACTATTGCAAGTTGATAATCAGGGGGACAGAGGTTTTAATGAAAAAAATTATTACTTTTTTCTGTTATATCATTGACGATTGTAATCCTTCTACAGGAACTTGTGTTCTGAAATATCAAAATGGACGGACCCCCGCGTGGAGGTTTCCAGAGAGGCAGAGGAGGTCCTCCTGGTCGGGGTGGACCACCAGGCAGAGGAGGGCCACCACGGGGAGGCAGAGGCGGTTTCATGGGTGGTGGAGGGGACATGAGAGGCAGGTGAGTGTCCATTTTTTCTTAATTTACAAAAAATAACTAATTGCAGCCCTGTCTTAAAGTATTTAAACAATAATGTATTACAGAATAGGTCCTTCTCGCTCCTTGGATGCATTGCTATTAGTCTGAATTAGGACAATTAAGACATGCCCTTCAAACTCATGTGTCTTAGTAGGCATTCTGCACTGTGTTGGAGGAATCAGTGAGTTATGATTAAGAAATGTGAATTATGAAATTAAATTATGTTGCTAAATTTAATTCCAAATGAGACATGTCAGATATATATTATTAATCTACATTTTCAGCTAAAGATAATATTGCACAGTTTCTCAATTAGTTATGTATTAACATATTTATTTATTACATATTTAAGAAGGCAAACTTTTAATTTAAAAAACTTCAATAATATGTTGTAATGTAGGTCTTAAATTTGTCTAATATATATATGGTGTTCTCAATAATCACAAAATCTCGGGAAATACTGAACCGATTTTGATGAAATTTGGAGGGAAGTTAGATTTTGTATCATAGAGTACCAATGTGAAAACCTTACTCCAAATACCATTTCTAAGAGTTAGAAATAGCCTCTCGTGTCTCCTTTTTACTTTATCCCATATGCGTTGGCTTAGAGAAAGTATTGTGATCATCAAAAAAATTTTGTTTTCAAGGTTGTCTAAAAATACATTTTAAGCTCCCTGGAGTTTTTTTGCGTGTGCTTTGCTGGAGACGAAATGGATGGATCGATTAACTATTTTGGTTAAATTTTCAGTCAAGATAAAAATTATACCTTTGAAACAAATTTTTTATTTTATTTATTAGTTACCACCCCACTAAGTTAGGGCTGGAGGCTGACTGCCGGAAAACACAACTCAATTTGTGGAAGGTTTGTTTACATGAAATCTGGCTATGTGATTGATTGAACAGCTGTTTTTGAACATTATTTTTTTCAGACTTATTTAAATAAGATTAAAGTTTCATCAGCACATTTTCTGAGAAATGTAATTTATTGAACATCTGTTTTTAATAATAAATTGTTAGTCAGTTTTACAGTTAACTGATAAATAAGTTTACTTTGCATCCCCCTAAAATAAATTTGTGAGGTTTTCTTTACTAGAACTTTGCTGTCTTAGTTTTAAGTAAAAAAATAATCAGAAGAAACAAACTATGGGGGTTTAAGAGGGGACTTGTTAGTCCAAACGTCGCCAGTTGAAACTAGGCAATATGTTTGGGAGTTTCTTTATGAATTTGGTTGAACTAAGTTTTATTGTTGTAATGTAATGATTTTGTTGTAAAATTAAATAAAAATATTCAGTATAGTTGAATGATATTAAAATTGACAGCAAAAAATAAATTGTTTTGCTATTAAAACAGCTAATGCAGTTTTGTAGTATATACTATGGATAAAGCTATAAAGTCATGGTATTCTTTTTGGATTGGTCCTTCTCGCTCTTTGGATACATTGATATGTGTCTGACTTAGAAGGAGGACAATAGAAACATCCTCTTTAAACTCAGATGTCTTAGCTGGACATTCTGCACCTTGTCGGGGGATACAGTCTATAAATGATAAAACTTTAAGCTAACTAGGAACATTAATTTGTGTTAATCTACATTAGCTAAATTTCATGAATGGCTTCACAGCAAATAAATAATAAATTACGTTGCAATTCAAATGGCTAATACAGTTTTGTAGTATATACTATAGATTAAGCTATAAGTAGTGATATTTTTTGGATTGGTCCTTCTCGCTTTTTGGATACATTGCTATGTGTCTGACTCAGTAGGAGGACAATAGAAACATCCCCTTTAAACTCAGATGTCTTAGTTGGACATTCTGCACCTTGTCGGGGGATACAGTCTATAAATGATACGACTTTTAGCTAACTAGGAACATTAATTTGTGTCAATCTACATTAGCTAAATTTCATGAATGGCTTCACAGCAAATAAATAATAAATTACGTTGCAATTCAAATTGCTAATACAGTTTTGTAGTATATACTATAGATTAAGCTATAAGTAGTGATATTTTTTGGATTGGTCCTTCTCGCTTTTTGGATACATTGCTATGTGTCTGACTCAGTAGGAGGACAATAGAAACATCCCCTTTAAACTCAGATGTCTTAGCTGGACATTCTGCACCTTGTCGGGGGATACAGTCTATAAATGCTACGACTTTTAGCTAACTAGGAACATTAATTTGTGTTAATCTACATTAGCTAAATTTCATGAATGGCTTCACAGCAAATAAATAATAAATTACGTTGCAATTCAAATGGCTAATACAGTTTTGTAGTATATACTATAGATTAAGCTATAAGTAGTGATATTTTTTGGATTGGTCCTTTTCGCTTTTTGGATACATTGCTATGTGTCTGACTCAGAAGGAGGACAATAGAAACATCCCCTTTAAACTCAGATGTCTTAGCTGGACATTCTGCACCTTGTCGGGGGATACAGTCTATAAATGATACGACTTTTAGCTAACTAGGAACATTAATTTGTGTCAATCTACATTAGCTAAATTTCATGAATGGCTTCACAGCAAATAAATAATAAATTACGTTGCAATTCAAATTGCTAATACAGTTTTGTAGTATATACTATAGATTAAGCTATAAAGTATTGATATTTTTTGTATTGGTCCTTCTCGCTTTTTGGATACATTGCTATGTGTCTGACTCAGAAGGAGGACAATAGAAACATCCCCTTTAAACTCAGATGTCTTAGCTGGACATTCTGCACCTTGTCGGGGGATACAATCTATAAATGATACGACTTTTAGCTAACTAGGAATCTTTGGAGGCATTAAACCGCACGATGCAAGATTTACTAAACAACGGAAACCTATTTGGTGGTGCTGTGATACTTTTGGCAGATGATTTTCGACAAACTACCAGTAATTCCACGATCAGCATTAGCCGATGAACTTAACGCATGTTTTTAATCATCTAATTTATGTTAGTAAGTCAAAACACTTGAATTAAACATGAACGTGCGAGTAGAATTACAGAATGACTGATTTGGAGAGATGTTTCCAAAACAACTGCTCGACATTAGTAATGGCAAAATTCCTGTTGGCGCATCATCAGGATACATTACATTCCCTAACATTTCTTGTCAATTTACTGAATCTAAGGCTGAACTCATCAAAATGGTATTCTCAAACCTTGCACAGAATTACAATGATCACGTTTGGTTGTGTGAATGTGTTATATTGGCTACAAAAAAAGTTGTTGTTAAAGAAATCAATTTTCAAATTCAAAATAAGATAGCTGGCGATCTGATAATATACAAATCGGTTGATGTTGTCAGCTATCCCACAGAATTTCCAAATTCATTTTAATTACCTGGTTTACAACTTCCTGATCTGCAATTGAAAGTTGCTGCGGAATATTGACCCACCAAGGATTTTTAATGGCACTAGGCTTTTTGAATTTTCAGTTATTTAAATTGAATAATCATGAATAGGACGGACCTACGCCTGTCTGGTCAGCTAATAAATAATAAATTACGTTGCAATTAGAATAGCTAATACAGTTTTGTAGTTTATCTTATAAAGTAGTGATTGTTTTGGATTGGTCCTTCTCGCTCTTTGGATACATTGCTATGTGTCTGACTTAGAAGGAGGACAATAGAAACATCCCCTTTAAACTCAGGTGTCTTAACAGGACATTCTGCACCTTGTCGGGGGATACAGTCTATAAATGATACGACTTAGCTAACTAGGAACGTAATTTTTTTTAATCTACATTTAGCAAAATGTATGTTAATCTACGTTAAACTTCATTTCATGAATAGCTTCAGCTGAACCCATTTAATTCCGTTGAAGAATTAATGTTTGTCAAAGGCTGTGACATTAATTTTTAATTCTAACTAGGCCTAGTGTGTAATTTTTAAATTATGTATTACTGGCAAAATGTTACTAGTTTAGATTATCATTACAATAACAACCCTAATATACCAGATATATTTTTTATAAATGTACACGTTATTTTAGAACTTGTTAGTATATAAAATTATTGATATGGTGTATTTTATTTTACACTTAACTGTGACATGGCCTATCGTACCATTTGTACCTAATAGCAATAAGAAGAATTTGATTTGTTATTCAGGGTCCACTTAACCGGGCATAAGCAGTAAATATCTTAGTGAAACCGGGAAAACCATTAATATTCAATAAATTTGTGGTAGTTTCAAATTAAATTTAGTAGATTTTTTGTTAATTATTGTTTTAAATTTCTTTTGACAAAAAAACTTGTCATTATTAAAAAAAACAATTGCACTAGAAAATAAAGATTACATTAAAATTTAATCTCAGGTGGGTTAAAAATATAGCTTTTAATATGTTATCTGTCAACTCTTTGACTAACTAATCTTACAGTTTTATGAACTTTGATTAACCCTCCAGGTGCTGAGTTGAACTTTCTTGAGTGCTAGGCGTTTTTCAGCATGTTTGCAACTGTATATAAAATATTTTTTTAGATACTGCAAACCTAATGAAATTGGTACATATTACATATCATTATTTTCAGAAAAAATCATAGAATAAGAAAAAATACTTATACAGGGCTTATCTTTTCATGGTAAACTTTGCTAGATGTTATTCTTTACAAAGAAGACAAATTTTTTTCAATTTGAGTTCACAAAAGACATAAAATGAAAATCCAAGATAGACACATTGTAGAAAACTTAATAATAAACACAAAAATATATACATGTTATAGGTTATCTTCCTAGACACGTTCAGTTAGAGTAAAAAATGGAAATTGTCCCATGTAAAAAATCACTAATACATGACAAGTTACACATTTCATTGCAACATGTAGTGTTATTTTACTTTTACAACTCAAAATGTTTTCATCTCACAAATTATAACAATGACAATCAATAAAAAACTAAAATAATTAATTAAAATATATATCTTATGTACAAAAATTTACATTCTGGAGCAATGACAAGATGAATTACTCAGAGTCAACTTCACTATCAATGTCTGATTGTTCATTTAGTTTGTCTAACACATTTATTATTGCACTAGACCTACTTAATTCACTCATTTTTATGATAAAATACAATAAAACACAAAATAAAACAATAATAATAGACTACAATAACAAACTTACAATGTAAACAAACACCAAGCGGCAATACACTGAGCATTTGATTTGTGTGTGTTGAAAACAAAACATACGCTTCTAAACAACTGTATATCGGCAGTCTTGATTCAAAGACGTATTCCATAGATTATAATATGTTCCGGGTTCCTTCTACTTCAATACTATATAAAGTACTTTGTAATATTCAGTCGTTTATAGCCGCTAGTGCGTTTTAAATAGATCGCGTACCTAACTTCGCACTGCGCGATGTCAGCACTGTAACGGCTAGCGCTGACATCGCGCTGTGCGATGTCAGCACCTGGAGGGTTAATTAACAAAAGGTTATAATGATAGATACATTTAAAATAAATTTTTCTAGTTATTGAGGTGGCCAATGGAATTGAATAAAATTTGTTTTGTACATTACAATATCATTATTTCAACACAGTGCTTTCATGTAGTCTAGTATTCCAGTGTTTCACGATTGAACGCGCCACTGCACACTGCCTTGCGTTAGATAGTTAATTTATAGAATTATTTTATGTACACATTCTTTTTTAATGTTTTGATGATTAATATTGTGATGTACAACACAAATTTTTATTTGTTACTAGAAAAAGGTGTTTTACTTTTTTCGTTTGAACTTTTTTGTTAATTAATCCTCCTAAATTAAGTTCATAAATTAGGGTTAGTTGGTCAAAGAGTTGATAAATAACCTATTTTTTGTTATTTAGGTAGTCAAAGAGTTGACTACCTAAGTTTTAATATAGTCTGACTTTAAAACTTTATGTAGTTTTAATGTAGTGTTTATTGAAGGATTTTTAAAGTAAACGAAAAACTATAAAAGATGCGGGGTTTTTTCCTTTACGCTCAAAAACACAAATAATCAAGGATAATGTAATGTAGTTTATCTTCCTAGAGTAATTGGTTTCTTTACAGTGAATTTTCATTGTTCATAATTTTTCTCTTAAGAGTATGGAAACCAGGATTTAAAAATTGTTTAAAATAACCACCCTGTTTACCTTACCATGCATTATTATTTTTTAAGCTAGGGATGTATAATTTTATATTATCTTATTTTATTATGAGACTATTTTATGGCATGTGACTTTCTTGTGCCGTTAATATTTACTGTAAGAACAAGAATTATATTCCTCACATAGAACTGATTAACCATTACAAATGTTGTATACCATGTAAAATGAGTGCTTATCACTTTCAGAGGAGGGCCAAGAGGGGGTGGAATGATGAGAGGAGGGCCGCCAGGAAGAGGCGGACGAGGTATGCCACCACGTGGAGGTGGCCCGGGAGGTCCTCCACCCAGAGGGGGAGGTGTTTCTGACAGAGGCAACTTTGGTGGAGGTGGAATGACGAGGTATGCCATAATGTCTACTACCGTCATTGTTGTATTCAGCCTCTATATGACATATTTCAGAGACTGTCTTTTAAAGGTTGGTTCTAAAATGCCTCTCTACACAGATATCCGCCACTTTGGTTTTTATACTAAATTTATAGCCTACCTGTTTAACAGCTCAACCAATTGAGTTGAAATTTTCTATGTTACTAGTCTGTACAATGGATCAATGTCAAAAAAAGTTAAACTTATTACTGTATTCCATTTCAAAATGGCGGCAAGTCATAGCTCTCAAAATGTATTAAGGATAATTGTTTGTAACCTGTTAAGTTTACTGTCCAATAGTGTAACAGTCCTTTTTTAATTCCAGGATATCAGGATATTGAATTACTTCACAATTGGAACTTCCTTGTATTTTCCTGCTTTCGTTCATCAGCAACAGATGGAAATAAGCTGGTTATTCTTCTCTTGGGAATGTTATATTGAAATATATGTCATGAGTAATAAACTAATGCACATGCAACGTCTTAAACATTGCCTTTTTGAAAGTTCAGTTTTGAGAAAACTGTTAAAGTTAAAAAAACAGAAAAATTTGAATGTTATACATTAGGTAGGAAACTAAACAGAGTAGCCTACATAATAGAATCCTTGATAGTTGTTTTTTTTAAACATTTAGTGCTTTTTTTGTTATTTCACCTAAAAAAAACTAATATGACTGTCATTTTGAAATGTATACAGAACGTGTTGAAAAAATTTCAGTAATATTGATCATTGTGTGGAAATAAAATTCCAGCACAATGAAGTTGAGCAGTTCTACAGTTATAAATTTTGAAGTATTAAAAAAGATACTGTAGGTATCTGGAGAAAAGGATTGTAGGACATACCTTAATAACAAAATTTTTAGTTCCCATAAAAAATTTTCAGCAGTTGTATCTGCATTTCAGATACACCCTGTATAATATGCAATCACAAACTAAACCTGTTCTGGTTTTCCATTTGACTTTTTGCTTAATTTTGATTTGTTTTGCAAATAAAGTATAGTTCAAAATTAGCCAAAAAGTTTAGTGTAAAGATAGAAATTATACAAGTCTTCAACAAATCAAGTTCAAGGGAAATTGCTGTACTGGGAGTAATATTCATATGCTAGTCAAATAACATATCTCTGTCATTCCAGCGTTTTTACTTTATAAATAGGAAGTAGATCAGGGTTGTTGGAATTTATCTATTGATGTTTTCGCCATATGAGGCCCACAGACCAGCTCCTGAGTTGTTGCATGCAGCCCAGGCGTTTATTCTGTGGACAGCAACGCTGTGTATATTGGTGCTGTGGCATCCTTGTCATTGGTACTCGACTACACTGCTACATTTGTTTAACTTAATTTTGTTATAGATTGGTCTGTATTAAATGCAATGTTATATTAGCTAAAAAATTGCATATAAAAGCAAACAAGGTCTAAAGCAGCATTTCTAATAATCTAAAGATCTCTTTCACTTGAGTTGATAGTTACTTTTAAAACACATTAAGTTATGTTTTAATAATTTCATTCTCAGTTTGAAAATATAAGTAGATATTGTGTATTTAACTCTGTATGAATCGAAAATTACTTGAAATATATCCTAGAGATATTACAAGTACCACTTAACGTGTGTGGGTGGGCCAATATCACTTAACACGTTTAATAGTATAATGTTAATAGTACGCCAAACAGTCGTCCAAACGCTTATTTGAGACCGTTCACTGTTAGATAGCAGTACATGCATGCTTTACAACATGCATTGCCATGTTTTGTTTCTCTAGTCAATGTTTTTAATACTTACAAAGGAATATCTAGAAGAGATATGTTGATAGCCTTCAAAAGTTTTGACAGTTTCAGTAAGCAGTGAGGGTTAAATACTCTAATAAATGTTAGTAACATTTTTTAAAGAGTATTTATTGATAGGCATCCTAATAACTAATTTAAGATGTATTTTTACCAATAGATTCAAGTATGATTAATCTCATAAGAGGTCATTTGGGGATCAAGGAATTTTTAAGGGAGGGTTTTAAGACTAGGGAGTGGGAAGAAACCTAATTAGAGGGGAAGCTTGGGGCAAGCACATTAGTTAAGCAATTCACTTTGGTAGTATGCAAGAGACTGTGAAGAACCATGCTGCATGTTGGAGGGAGTTCCCCCACCACAACAAATATTAAGTAGTGTAAGCATTAATTTCTAAAATTATTCATCAGTTATGAAAGTGTTTAGAATATGTAAACACCTGTTGTATGTGCTATCTGTTTTGCATTTAAAAGTATAGAGTCGTATATAAAATGAAAACCCTTTTATTGTTTTGTATGTAAAATAAAGTTAATTTTTGCTTCATATGAAACTAGTAATCAATTTCAAGTTGAAACACCAATGTGGTTAATGATCTCTTTTAACATATGTCGCATTACTTACAGATTAATAATAATCCTATGGGCTTTTGTAGGGCAAATGGTTTTTTCCGTGGCCGAGGAGGTCCTATGAGGGGACGTGGTGAATTCAACAATGCTCCTCGAGGGGAGGGTACACGAGGTAACTTTAGAGGTAAGATGTGTTTAAACGTGTCAAATAGATGTAGTTAGTTCCACAGACCAGCTCCTGAGTTGTTGCATGCAGCCCAGGCGTTTATTCTGTGGACAGCAACGCTGTGTATATTGGTGCTGTGGCAATCTTGTCATTGGTACTCGACTGCACTGCTACATTAACCCTTTATTAGATAATTTACTTAAACCCTGTATTAATAAGATTAATATTGATGTTACTTTTAAGAGAACTGCAATTTTTTGTCGTAAAATTTAATTTTGACTGGTATTATATTGCAGTAGCCTAGCTGAAAGTAATTTGTTTTATTAACCTAAGGTTACTATCAAAAGCATCTTGTCATTGTTTCCAAGTCAAATCAATATTGATTTTCATCATCTGTCTAAATCAAGCCCGACTTAAGTTCTAGAAAGATGAAATATATTGCTATTGAATCGTTAATATCAGCTAGTGTTATTAATACCTGTTCTAGTGATTTTAGAATTCTGACAGTTAAGATGGTTGCCTCTTGGTTTTTACTGTAACAAAAAAAAATAACCGTTGTTTATAATTACAAAAATTAGTTTTTGCAACGAGCAAATAAATGAAGTTGTTATGATAAGCTTAATTTTCAACAAATTGTGGCTCTAAGCACTATAAATTGGTCTAAAATCATATAATCAGATTTAAATGCTCTATTCTACAGTTATTTTGCTATTACCAAAATACTCCGAATCTAGCTTTTTTTTTATTTCATTATTTATTTAAGATTTATCTTTATTGAAACAAACTGTGTGTTAAATTATTATATTGTTGCACTGGGAGTAATGTACTAACAAATATTTTTGTTTCTTCAAGTGGGAAGGGACTGAAATAAACTGATAAATTTATTTATTTATTCTTAGGTTGTGATGATGATAACCACAGTTCTTGCATGTTACTGAATCATGTGATGAATAAAACTTTGTTCCCTTGGCAGACTGAACAACCTGAGAGTAAATAAATGTGATAAATGTTAACTAAATTTGGCTTGTAAGTTTGTATTGCAAGTTGTAGTATTTCCTACCTTTCAAAATTTGTTAACTCTGTATGCACATTAATGTTTTAGGGTTGGGCTCACTTTTTGTTAATAAATAACTGTATTGTCTCAGACTATAATGATGATTTTTATTGATAAGTCAGTTTGACTCTTGTGAAAAATACTAGGTTACTGAATAGTCTGGTATGTTTGTAAGAAATTTTTTTTAATCATTTAGTTGACTATATTAGAGACATAACAGAGAGAACGAATATGACACTTTTGTATAGCATGACCATTGTGGTTTTCATGATCACCCAAACCTCATGTTCTGTTCATTTTCCCTGTTCTTGTAGTATCGCTGTCAAATGTTTTAATTAGTATTTTTATTATTGTGCTTTGTGAGAAAACCACATTAGAGCCAATTTTTATAACTTGACAAGCTTCTGCTTTATGATTGTAATCCTAGTTCAGCATAATGTGAACCTAAATGATGTTATTGAATGTTTAATATAAAAAGCTGCATAAAAATGTTTAAATAATTTTCTTTTTTACTATAATCAACTCTTGTCACGTAATATACTTAATATGAGAAGAGGTCATTAAATATTTGTAAATAAACAAAATAGAAAATATTTAAGATTATCACAACATAAAAATCATAATTTCAATTTATTGTGCAGCAATAGTGTTCAGTATTACAAGTGTATGATGGGTAATTTTGTGACAAACTCTTATAATCTTAAACATGTTTATTGGAATACAATTTTTCAAAAGCTCTGAGCTCTTTAAACTCAATTCCAAAATATTTTAACCATTTTAACAGGACGTCTTAAACAAAATTCATTAAAATTTTTAAAATTTTATTGATTTAGGATTATCTTCTCATCTCATCATAACATTAGGTTATTTGTGTTATTTTTGGGTTACAATAAACACTCAGTGAATGTGTGTGTGTGTGTGTGTGTGTATATATATATATATATATTAATAGAAGTCTGTGATGCTATGCAGGCTCCCTCTGCTGAGGAACCCGTTACAAAATAAATGTGCGGAAATCTCCTGCCCTTTCTGAGTAGACTGAATGAAATGTTGTTTCCAAAAAGTATTTTTCATAAAATTGTTTCATTTGCAAACCTAAATGATGTGCATGTTTGTCAGGAGGTTTTCCAGTAAGAGGTGGCAGAGGAATGGATCGAGGAGGTCCCATGCCTCGAGGGGGCAGAGGAGGCCCAGGCTTCCAGGGTAGAGGTGGCGGTGGCCCCCCTCCTGGTGCTGGCAAGCGAGGAGCGCCAGCTGGCGGACCTCCCATGCCGGCCAAGAGAGGAAGATTCGACAGCGGACCACCAGCAAACGGCGGCTACAGTCATGCACCTCCTCCTGCGTAAGTATTTTTAAGTTGAATCTTTTGAAAGATTAATTTATTATAATAATTGAATGTATATAATTAATACCCAAGCACAGGTGAAGATATTGGAATTGCCGTTTGACACTAATGAAATCTATTAATTTCTGATGTGCTTTATTTTAAATTTTTCCAATTTATATAATTTTCTTCCTACAAATATTTTTATTTCAGATCATTGTTCTTAACTAATTGTTCTGATTTATATCAAATCTTGTCCCCTTAAAATAATCAAAAAACTGTTGTGTTGAAGGTACAGTAGACTCGGTTATCCGAGGTAATTGGGACCGGGACCACCTCAGATATGTAAACATTCGGATAGTACGGAGGTTATTGTAAAAATAATGTAAAAGGTGTGAAAAAAGAACAAAGCTTTTTTTCTTTTATTACAGAGAAAACTCAAAATAGTGTAAATGTAGTTACAGTCCTGTTAAAAAAAGCAGGAACATCAGGTTATGTCTTTTTAAAAGTGCAGGGTACCGTTTAGTCTGATTACCGAACAAAATTATTGTATTTATCCTGTTGTTTACCGCAATCTACATTACTCTCTTAATAGTGCAGGACAACATTCGCAACAAAATTATCATATCAATACCACATTTGTCATACACATTAGTGATGGAAACACTTATTGATTCATCATTTCAATTTCGTTATAAGCAACTATCAACCATTTACCACTTGAATTAAATATCAAATAATAACAGTAACAACAATAACTTGTTGATATTGAATATTTTCAATACTGTATCGTAAAATCACGAAAGTCAACACACTAAAACAACTGCATTTAGTATGAGAGCAGTCGACTATGCTGATGGTGTCAGGGGGTGATGTATCATGAGTGAATGAATGAATTTGGGTGGGGAATGATTCCTATATTAGGGTATAATATCATAAATATGTTTCGTGACGGCCCTGCAGTGTCTTAGCCTAGCACCAACACCAATAGAGACACTGATTACTTGTCAACAATTGTATGATTTGTTGTTTTCGTTCTATTAATGGCTTTATATTTATTTTTCATCGTCTGATGGCTAGCTCGGTTAATCGGAGCTCGGATAACCGAGATTCTACTGTAATTATAAAGAGGTGGGATTATTTGTCCCCTACTTGACTTTTTCGTCAGCCTTTTTCAATGCGTAGTGCTGGTTGTTCCCAATATCTGGGGCAAAGAACCATAAATGAATTATGCTTACTTATCCTTACGCAATTAGACATTTTTTTGTCATATTCACGTTAAAAACACTGTAAATAATGTTTTGTTTACTTGTGGTTAACAGTTTTTATTTAGCACATGGTTGTCAATTGCCAGTAGATGAAATGCTATTTGTTTACCAACACAAATGATGAAATTGGAATTGCCGTATGAAACGAATGATATCAATTTACATACTGATGTGTTGAATTGTAAGCTATAGTTTAAAAAAATATTTGGCAATATTAGCCGCTAGACTAAGCCTATTGATCCGGACAATAAATGTGTACAAAACTATTCTAAGTTATATTTAAAGAAATCATACTTATTTTGTTTGTCAAACGAAAGAAAACGGACTTCTAAAGTAGCTTTACCTATCACTTCCTTTTCTAGTTTTATTTTTTTCATCACCTCTTATCAGTATTTATGTTATGTGGTCCGTAGTATTGCTGTATATGGTATCTTTGTTACCCTGGCTATTGGGCTACTAACAAATTACACTTTCTGAGCTTAAGTAAAAATAGTGGTGAAGTAATAATGGTGACTAAGTAAGAACAATCTTGATTTAAAACAATTGAATATAGTCACAAATAAACACTCACGCCTAGACAGTCAGTAGTTGTAATCGTAAACATTGTCTGATGACTAGCTCGGTTAATCGGAGCTCGGATAGCCGAGATTCTACTGTAATTATAAAGAGGTGGGATTATTTGTCCCCTACTTGACTTTTTCGTCGGCCTTTATCGATGCGTAGTGCTGATTGTTCCCAATTCTCACGCCCTGGAATATCTGGGGCAAAGAACCATATGTGACTGATGCTTACTTATCCTTACGCAATTAGACATTTTTTGTCATTCATATTAAAAACACTGTATATAATGTTTTGTTTACTTTTGGTTAACAGTTTTTATTTAGCACATGGTTGTCAATTGCCAGTAGATGAAATGCTATTTGTTTACCAACACAAATGATGAAATTGGAATTGCCGTATGAAACTAATGATATCAATTTACATACTGATGTGTTGAAAACTATTAATAGCATTCCTTATAAAAAACTTACAAGATCTTTTATTCGGTTGATCATCGTCAATATACTTTATATTTATTATTATAATATCATTAACAATATATTTAATAATTAGAAGACAGTGAATGTAGCTCAGCGCTATAAATCAGAACAAAAATGAAATTGTCACTGAATTGTTATGTGTGAACTATTTTGACTAACAAGTTACTTACATCAAATATCTATTAAGAGGATAGTATTTTAAATATACAATAGTTGTGATTCCACATGACTTAGACTTTTAACTCTGCAGGGATTGCCTCAGCTGTAGTTGAAACAACTGATGGCCCAGGTATTGATGTTTGTTTTTCTCCTGTAGTCTAATTCTGAATATGCCCTGGGAATATCCTGGCATCAAATTAATTGTAAGCACCATCCATATTCTGTGTGCAACACCTTCCAATCTCAGGCCATCCCTGCACAGTTACTTGTTTTTTGTAAACACTTATTACAAGATTTAACGTTTTAAACAGACAATACCCGTCATATGAAGCGCCTCCAGTTGAGCCATACTCTGCTCCTCCAGCTCCTTCATATGGGTGAGCCTGCAGTTACATTTTATATTATAATTTTATATAAAATTAGGCCCCTAGGCAGTAAAAATATGGTTTTATATATTGATAATAAGACTGTGATGATGAACCACTCAGCTCGCTTCGACATAATGGATGATGAGACTTTGTTCCCTATTTATTTTCTGAACAGTCTTAATTATGAAGGTTTTTCTATATTGATCAGCAGTCCAAGAAACCCGCTTAATTTAGTCTCACCAGTTGAATTTATTTATTGAATATTACTATTTATTTGTTGTTTTATTTATGAAAGGAAAGAAGAATACTTGGTAGAATGGTATGTTGCTTTCCTATCTTTTCATTGGTACTGAAATCCTAGGCCTAGTGTATATAACTATATGTTGTTGTTTAAGAGACTTAAGGTGGTGCAGCCAAAAAGGTTCTGAATTTTAATTCAAATTTTTATATCTTATCTTTTGTACTTATAGGTTACTGAATAGGCCATTTTCACCAACCTTGGAGGCCAGTTCATTTTGAAATGGAAGTATAACCAAAATGACATTTTATTTAACTTAAAAATATATATATATTTAAAAATTCAATCTGTATACTTGTTTGTAAGGTAGAAAATTCTATCATTGTGTTTGGTTGAATTTACTCTATATTTTGCAATATTCAAATTCTATTTATATTAATTTGTTTAGACAATGAACTGGCCCAAAACGTAAATACAATACACAGCAATGAGCCTTCTTTATTTTAATACTACCCGGTCGGTTAGTGAAACTCTGAATACTCATGTCAAAGTTATTTGTTGATGTTTTATACTGTTTTGCTTTGTAGAACATTGTTTGTTTCACCATCTTTAATTTTTTTGTGGCTTATAATATTTATTTATTTTAAATCAACCAAATAAAGTTTTTTTTTTTTTTTTCTGACTTGGAAATTCAAAATATTGTGAAATACAGTAATAAAAGACAGTTATGATGAAACTACTCAGCTCGCTTCGACATAATGGATGATGAAAAATTGTTCCCATTTATATTCTGAACTGTCTAAAAACATGAACTGATTTCCTTTAATTTTAAGACTGTGAATTCTCTCCAATCTCCATCTTCTGTTCTTTTAAATGCAGTATTATTCCATGGAAAGGGTGATCAGCAACTGGGAAGAAGCATGAGATGACTGTGTTTCCGGACATGAAATGTGTTATTTGATAACATGCCTTGAAACTCATGTTTTTAAATGCCAGTTGTAACATACGTTACTAAAGTAGTCATTTACTAGTACTCCCTTAACAAATTTATAGAGGTTTTTGTTTTCGTGAAATTGGGATCACTGACTGGCTCACTCTTTGAGATCAAGTTTACCCACTTCCAACTGTCATAAGATTTTGAAATTTGGGCTTTAAGTAGATCTAATTATGTCAGTCCACATAAAAATCCAACATTTTCAGGTTACTAGGGGTAGTGCGTTAAAAATTAAAAAAATTTGGCTTAATAAACAATAACTTTGTTGTACAATACTAATTGGCACAAGACACGTCACTAGTGTTTTGGCTGCTAATAATTTACAAACCCTCCATGGTTCAGTTATCTTTTTCCAACCATAAGTTGTATGTAATATGTGCAAACTAAGTCAATGAGGGATTATAGTAAATTCTTATAAAATAAGGGAAACTGTTTCAAATGTTTTCAAGGAGAGTTGCTGGACACCCTGCTAATATTATCCTTACTTTCATTTCTGTAGTCTTTCCTCTGTGCCTAAGTAGTTGCATGAATTAAGCTGAATGTTAATGGCCCTGGTGCACCTTCATACCAAACTTACAGTGGGTCGGGACAATATGGCGGTGCTCAGAGTTACTCTCAAGGTGGTGGGTACGGTGGCTACTCGGCGGCTGGCTACGATACAGCTCCCTACGACCAGGCCGGTGGCTACTCCACAGCTCCTCCTGCTGCTGATCCCTATGCCGGATACAGTAAAGGTAACAACGCCAAGCAGTCATATCAATTTAAAAATTGTATTCCCGGCTAAATATGGTTACTCCCAGAGAAAATTTATTTTTTAACCATTTAAAGACGCTCATTGTCAAGATGTAGGCAAATATGGATTTTGAATTCGTGATATGGTGTGCTCATTAAACAGTTAGTCTGGGCACACTGCACTGCACTCCCCACACTCTTGAGGAGTGAATAGGGTGCTCGTTTGCAGTCTGTCTCAACTTGGCCTGTAACAGCAAATAGTGTTACAAAAACTTAATCAAGTTTTGTGTATTATTGTATTTTGTGGACCTATCTTCCTAGGTTGATTTTCTGATGTTAAAGCTCCCACGTTCATTAAATCCAAATAAGTTCTAGCCATAGTGATTTTTAATATTGGAGAGATAGAACATCAGCAAACGTACCTTAGAAGACAAGTTCACTAACACCAGAGTAGTAGTAACATACACAAACTACTACTCTGGTGATTATGTGATTCTTTTGTGTATGTTACTACTAAACTGGTGTTGTGAACTTGTCTTCTAAGGTAAGTTTGCTGATGTCCTATCTCTCCAATATACTAATTCCTGGCCTAGTGCCCTTTAACCTAACCTGAATTAATAGTATGTCATTTAGTTAAACTAACACGAATGTTTCAGCTGCCGACCCATACTCAGGTTATAGTGCGCAAGGTTACAACTCTGCTCCACCTTACGATGATAGAAGTGGCTACTCACAACCTCCCGCCTATGGTATGTTCCTTTAGTTTATTAATGAATTAATTCAAATTTTGTTTACTATTATTACTGCTTGAAATATGATTTATTAGTATAGTTTGTGAATTGGTAAATGTGAAATTGTTTTTAACCCATGAGAAACAGCTTATAACTCTAATGTGTTTGAGCTTTTTACTGAGGGCTAAGTTAATTTTGAGTTTACATAACACTATGGGTGTGCGAGAAGTGACTTTTTAGTTCGAGTCTTGTAGTGGCATTTTTTTCGAGTATCGAGTATTTACAGGAGGATTTACTGTCATTTTTTTCGAGTATCGAGTATTTACAGGAGGATTTACTGTTCACCCAAGGCAACTTTAAAAGGCAGACACCATCCTAGGCCTATGTTAAGTTTTGCCAGATTCGTATGATCTCGTTTTTAACCCATGAGAGAGCTTATAACTCTGTGTTCGAGCTTTTTACTGAGGATAAGTTAATTTTGACCTTACATTAACACTAGGGGTGTGTGATTAGTGATTTTGGAGTTCGAGCCAAGTTGAGTAGTTGGCTTTTTTTTTTTTTTTTTCGAGTATCGATTATTTACAGGATTTCCTGTTCACCCAAGATAACTGTAAAAGGCAGCCACCATCCTAAGCCTATGTTAAGTTATGCCAGATTCGTAAATATATACATCTAAACTGAACACAATAATTTTTAATTGTTGTTCGTAACTATAACATTTGATAAATAAAACTAAGAAAGTATATTATTAATTAAAACAACGTGGATTATGAAGATTTTATCTGTTCATATCACAGATCAGATTTTCTATGCAAGCCAATTATATTTTTCACAGGCGGCCGATTTGTTTATCTGGTGGTTCAGTTCAAAGTGTACTGCGAAAATGTAGCAAAGCTCGTTGGCAAAAGCTGCATCCAACCAAACTGATGATGAAATTCAGGCGTCATTGTCAGATTCAGTCATTTGCTTTCAAAATTGCTTCCTCAACAAAAAATTAATTGTACACGCCAATAAGAGTGGATCAGTAATCTGTATGTATTTAATTCAGTAATAACAAGGTTACATTTAGTAAAATATTTTAGTAAAAGCCAGATATCTCTAACTTGACTACTTTCCGTTACACAATACAATGGTACTGACCCACCCGCCCACCCATACACAAACAATGGTACTGACCCACCCGCCCACCCATACACAAACAATGGTACTGGAAATAAGCTCTGAATTATATAATCAAATTTGAAAATCTAGATGACAAAGACTGTAGTTCAATTGATTGATGATGATAATAATAATAACTTACTAAAAATTTTAAAGTCCCTTATATGAACTATCATGTTCACTATTGGTTTTTGTGTATTTTTAGTATGTGTTAGCTGTATGGTATTCTTCTTGCACATAGATCTGTCTTTAGATGAGGTATATTTCTATTTTTGTGAAGCTCGTCAGCAGTTAACTCTTTTTGAAAATAGTTGTTAGCGTCATTGTTTTCAATGTATCAGTAGCTAGTCATTTGGCTACTGTTAACTATTTTATTCTAAAAATAATCCTCTGGAGTAGACAAATTTGTTTATAGAAAGAGCTGCAATGTATTTGTGAATTACATAGGATTAAAATTAATAACAAAACTGACGTCTCACCAGGAAGACAGACATGTGGAAGTATTTCCACTTATTCACATACTGTCATATTTTATATGCTCATAGCATTAACTGGGTCCAAGCTTTTCAGTGATGCTGTATTGTGTGTTATTTTAGGTTAGGTTAAAGGGCACTAGGCCAGGAATTAGTATATTGGAGAGATAGGACATTAGCAAACTTACCTTAAAAGACAAGTTCACTAACATCAGAACTACTTTGATGGTATTGTGTGTTAGTCAGTGAGTATAATTATGGGTCCAAGCTTACTAGTGATGCTGTATTGTGTGTTAGTTAGTGAGTATAATTACACATTTACATAGTAGTAAATAGCCCATACAGACAGATGGTACACACTCACCCGCCCACCCATACACGTACAGTGGTATTGACCCACCCGTACACATACAGTGTTATTGACCCACTCGCCTACCTGTACACGTACAGTGGTATTGATAGTTATGGATCCAAGCTTACTAGTGATGCTGTATTGTGTGTTAATGAATATAATGGGTCCAAGCTTGTCAGTGATGCTGTATTGCATGTTAGTGAGGATAATGGGTCCAAGCTTACTAGTGATGCTGTATTTTATGTTAGTGGGTATAATGGATCTAAGGTTGTCAGTGATGATGTATTGTGTGTTGGTGAGCATAATGGGTCCAAGCTTGTCAGTGATGATGTATTGTATGTTACTGCTCATGGTAATGTTGTGCTGTAAAATTGCTACCTAATTCTGTGGTTGTTGCACTGAGATATAAACTAACAGCTCATGAAAAGCTGTTTTATAGATATCTCGAGTTTATTCACTTTTCTGTTAGTCCTGTTATTTTGCACATTATTTTAAATTGCAAAGCCTATTAAATCTTTAGCCAATTTTCTTACTGTTCTGGTTATGATTGGGTGTACTGTAGCATATTGCTTTAGCCATGACTTTATAATCAAACAAATACGAAGCGTGTTTTTAAAGTAAGTACCGTTTTTGAATGCGTGCTAGATATTACTACCTTTTGTCAAGCCACAGCCGGCGTTACGGACCCGTTTGACTGTATTTAAGATCGCTTATGACTGTTTAAAATCCTCCTCTGATTAAAAATGCCGCCAACTGTAAAGTACATGTGATAAGTTTTCGTTACGATAAAGGCATGAAAGCAGCTGACGTTCATTGAGAGATCTGAGAATTTTATTGAGAAAACAGAATGAGTGATGGGATGGAATGGAAATGGGTGAGAACTTTAAAGGTTGTGCGAATGTGCATGATGATGATCGAAGTCGGAAAACTTGTCATTACTGATGACTCGGTGCAAAATGTTGATGAAAAAAGTCAGAGAAAACAGACGCTTCACAACTGCATCGTTATGTAGTGTGTCTTCAAGTGTCAAGAACTGCCATTATTGAAATTGTGACAGACCGTTTGAAGTACAGAACGTTATCCTTACGGTAGGTTCCAAAAATGCTGACGGAGAATCACAAAAACAAACGTTTAATGAGAATCACACCAAAAAAATGTTTAACCAGTTCTCTCACATTCCTAGACCATTAGAATCGTGATGGTTATGATTTGTAAAACCAAATTTATTGTCATGATGAGTATCAGCTGCTTCCAAACCCTTAGCGTTATGAAAATGTTCACAGCGCATAATTCACAGTCGGCGGCACTTTTAACCGGACGAGGAATTTAAAACAGTCATAAGTGACCTTAAATACAGTTGGTAGGATCTGTAATGGCGGCTGTGGCTGCCAATAGATAGTAGTACCCAGCACGCTACAGCGGCGGGATTCCAAAACGGTACTTACTTTAAAAGCACGCCTTGTAGATTTATCCTCCATTGTTACATTTTGTGTCTAATAATTATCTGCTGTTGTGGTCCAATGTGGAGCGCTAGTGTTGTTCCATGTATGTGTAATGCAGTAATTAACCTAACAACTGACACAAATATTCATATTACATGAGATATCTATTTGTAAGTGATATAATCAAGGCTGTAACCTAGCCAATTGGATGCAGAGCAAGGTACGTATACAAGACGTCACATCATACAAGTGCGCATCCATATATCGCAGGTAGTAATTACGGCATAGGGAGGCCTCAGATGTGTTTTTCAACCTTCACTGCTGTAAACAAAATGCAACAAAGTAAAATATCTTATATTCGTACTCTCGAAGACACTTCAGTCTGCATTGCTTAATAATTTTGAGCATAGTTTTGTTTTGAATTATGAGTTCATATGACTGGTATATTGGAGAGATAGGACATCAGCAAACTTATCTTAGAAGACAATTTCACTAACACCAGAGTAGTAGTAACATACACAAAAGAATCACATGAATTGTCAGTACCACTGGCACTTTCTTCAGGTGAGTATAGAGATTAGTCTCTCTCTCTCTCTCTCTCTCTCTCACACACTCACTCACCGAAGAAAGTGCCAATGGTATTGAAAATTCATGTGAATTGTGATTCTTTTGTGTATGTTAGTACTACCCTGGTGTTAGTGAAATTGTTTTCTAAGATAAGTTTGCTGATTTCCTATCTCTCCAATATACTATTTCCTGGCCTAGTGCCCTTTAACCTAACCTTGAACTCCATGGATCCATGACATGACTGATTTTAATATTGATATTATGTTGTAGTTATTAAGAAAATATAACTCGGCAACACATGATAAAAGACAATTTACTGCTTTTAATTAATATTTAATATATTAGAGAGATAGGACATCAGCAAACTTAAAAGGCAAGTTCACTAACATCAGAGTAGTAGTCACAAACACAAAATAAACACAATCTCACAAATTTCCAACACCACTGGCATTTTCTTCTGGTGAGCAGATAGGGAGGGAGGGAGGGAGGGAGGGAGGGAGGGAGGGAGGGAGGGAGGGAGGGAGAGAGAGAGAGAGAGAGAGAGAGAGAGAGAGAGAGAGAGAGAGAGAGAGAGAGAGAGGGAGGGAGGAAATGCCAGTGGTGTAGGAAATTTGTGAGATTGTGTTTATTTTGAGTTTGTGACTACTGCTCTGATGTTTGTGAACTTGTCTTTTAAGGTTAGTTTGCTGATGTCCTATCTCTCTAATATACTAATTCCTGGCCTAGTGCCCTTTAACTTAACCTATAATTAATATTTAAATGGTTCTAAAGTAATCTTAAGAACAATACAGTCATGATCTTTTAGTATACAGTTTTAATTGTTCAGCACACTGTGTTGGAGGCGCTTACTCTGAAGCTGGAGGTCTCCCTCTGACGTCGAACTCAATTGTATAGCCCGTATTAGGCAACCTGTTTTGGTGCAGTGTTGTGGAGATTGTAGACAGATAGGTTCTGTTCTTACAATACCGTCATGATATCTGCTTAGTGGTTGCTATCAGCTGGACACTACCAGAGATTGCTGTGTTTGGTCTGACCAGCATTTGGGTGTTATCGAAGAGAGGCTTGTCTGTCGGCTGAAAACAGATCAATACTACGTGGTTCACTGGGGATTCCTTAGTTAACCTGGCTGTCAGGCTAGTGATAAATGGCTCTCTCTGAGATTAGATTGATCTCGTCTAATAACCAGACTACTCAGGTCATCCGTTTCATTTGCACTCATGAATCATTCATATCCACCTGACAGTCACTACCAGCTTCCCAAATTTGAATATCAGTTCACTAGTCTAGGTTGGTGAAATAAGTTTTAAACATGAATCAAGTTCAGTTGGTATTTAACTCGCTTATTTAAGGGACTTATCAGCCCTCCGTTTGCCAAACCCACAAAATAAGCCTATGAGTAAAATTTATATATAATATGTATATTGATTCCTGATTTTTATTTTTCTAATTTAAGTTTTTTGTGTTTTTAATACAGTTATTTTCGTTTTGTTTTTAAATAGATTCTTCTGGATATGCAGCTCCTGCTGCGTATTATGGTAAGTTATGTTCTTATGTTCCCGGTTACTAACCTTTTTGCGGTTAATCAGGTGTTATTAGTTTTAAAACGTGTCATGTTAACCCTTTGAATTTAAACTATTTTATTTAGCATTTATACTGAACTTTTCTCATGTTACGGTTCTCTTATTATTTTATATTTCCATGTTCTAATTATATATTGGTTATTAAATGTTAGTTATTTATACGTCCTTTAATGTCGGTTAAATTTAAAATTTACAGTCCAATCTAACAACTGATAACTGCGTGTCCTCGTTCTCGAGTGTGCTAGAAAGTTTTGTCTTTTACAACCATATTAAAAAGTGATCAAATCAACTTCCACCCTGCATTACTGTGTTAAACAGTTCCTCTATGAAGTTGATCAAATTCCAGCACAAACTGTATTAAACCCAGTTTTATTGCTACTGGTACTTTGTGCTTTTTTCTCATTAATATAGGATGTACAGTCTCTGCTGCCAAAGCTATGCTCGATGGTATTCACATTACATGACCCCGCATAATAGAGTTAATCTCCTCGGTCATGTTTTGGTACGAGATCAGTGCATTAAAATAGCTTATATTTAATTACATATACTTTATTCCTGAGAATTGAATTTCTATATGCACCAGAGCTATTTTATTGTAAAATAAGAAATTAGGTTTATAATTTAGATGTTGTGTTAAAGGGCACTAGGCCAGGAATTAGTATATTGGAGAGATAGGACATCAGCAAACTTACCTTAGCAGACAAGTTCACTAACACCAGAATAGTAGTAACACACACAAAATAAAATACAGGGTGTCTTAAAAGTCCCACCCCCCCCCCCCTATTAACTTTCTTATGAATACAGATAAAGTGATTTACTTCTGGGAATGTTTATATGACCAACTAAGGAGGTTTTTATGTATGCAAATTTTTTACACCCCCTCTCAAAAGGGGGTAGTTTGGGGGTAAGTCAAAATTTTTAAATAAAAACCCCTATCAAATGACACATCATTTCAAAGGTAATATTAAAAGAAGAAGAATGGCAGAAATTAGAGGTCTCTAACATCAAATTTGGTGGCAGTTTAAAGTTGGAATTATTTCATAAAACCCCCGCAGCTTATGTTACATTTAAAATTGTTGTAAGGCAGACAAAACATTCACCCACCAGTTAGTTTTGAAAACTGATGACACCTAATCATAAAACAAGTAATTACAAGAATCAACAAACACCAAAAACCACAAATAACATAGCATTTATTTGGTTTGGTTTGTCTGACCAAAGTCCAGTAGCCTGGGAATACCAGTGGCTCCTTCCTTATCTCTTATTAGGTTACTAGTTAGTACGTGTAACACTTTCAGTTCAGTTACTGTGTTAAATTTCTTTTTATTCGTATTTAATAAAAATGGCTCGGTCAAATGAAGATAAAGTAGAGATGATATTGTTCTATGGGGAAGCTAGGAGAAATGTTCATGAAGCAGTTTGTTTATATAATGCTGCCTATCCGGATAGACCAGTAGACAGGGCATACATTAGACGTTTAGTAAACAAATTCTCAACAAACTTTAGTGTCAAAGATGCACCACGATCAGGGCGCCCTGCCATTGCGACAGAAGAGATCCAAATTCAAGTTTTAGCAAATTATGCTGCAAACCCACATGAATCTCTGCGGTCCACTGCCCTTGATGTTGGAATTTCAAAAGATACTGTTCACAAAGTGTTAAAGCGTCACAAGTTCCACCCGTACAAAGTACAGTTAAATCAAGAATTAAATGAAGACGACCCTGACCGAAGACTTCAGTTTTTTGAGCAAATGTTGCAGAAGATTGAAGAGAATAATAATTTAATATCACAGATATGTTTTAGTGATGAAGCATCATTCTCTTTGCATGGGACAGTCAATCGGCACAACTGCCGTTATTGGACAAACAGTAACCCCCACTGGATGGTTGAAGCCCATACGCAACAGCCACAAAAATTAAATGTATGGGCTGGAATTTTGGGAAACTCTGTTATTGGGCCATTCTTTATTGATGGTAATTTAACTGGCGTTAAATACTTGGACATGTTACGGAACGGCATTGTCCCAGCAATAAATGAGGTAATACAAGGTACTTATGAGCCTGTATTTCAGCAAGATGGTGCTCCTCCACATTACAATATGCTTGTCCGGACATACCTAGACCAAACGTTTCCCGATAGATGGATAGGTCGACGTGGCACTTTGGTAGAGTGGCCGGCACGTTCACCTGACCTTTCACCTCTGGATTTTTTCTTTTGGGGTTTCCTCAAAAGTAAAGTTTACGACACAAAGCCCACAAACCTCGATGAATTAAGGCCAAGAATCGAAGAGGCCTGCCACCTTATCACGCCTGAAATCTTACAAAATGTGAGACGTGGTTTTCAATCCAGGCTTTTTAACTGTCAAGAAGTTCATGGCAGCCATTTCGAGCATCTCATCTGAGTGAAATTGAGGTGTGAGTTCAGCATTTTAACCATTTTTCCCGTTCTAAAATTACTTAGGGGGTTTATGAAATAATTCCAACTTTAAACTGCCACCAAATTTGATAGACTAATGTTAGAGACCTCTAGTTTCTGCCATTCTTTTTCTTTTAATATTACCTTTAAAATGATGTGTCATTTGATAGGGGTTTCTATTTAAACATTTTGACTTACCCCCAAACTACCCCCTTTTGAGAGGGGGTGTAAAAAATTTGCATACATAAAAAAACTCCTTAGTTGGTCATATAAACATTCCCAGAAGTAAATCACTTTATTTGTATTCATAAGAAAGTTAATAGGGGGGGGTGGGACTTTTAAGACACCCTGTATAGTAGTAACACGTGTTCATATTGTGTGTGTTACTACTACTCTGGTGTTAGTGAACTTGTCTTCTAATGTAAGTTTGCTGATGTCCTATCTCTCCAATATACTAATTTAGATGTTGCAATTCATGCAAAACTGTATTTTATGCAATTAACTGGGAGATCCACACAAAATATAACAAGGCCAAAAGTGTCAAGAGTTGTTACTTTCAGTGAAAACCACCATTTTCCCCCATCAGCACTGTTCTGTTACATACTTGCTTGCTGCCCTGAAATATGCCTGATGTCCTAAGGAATTTGCAATTTTTAATGGGTGATTTTTTTATGGAAAATACCTTGCTTGCAGAAGAGGTTGGTCTTGCTGTGTTTGAATATTCATAGATATCCAGGTTGAATTTGACCCTGTCATCTAATCTTTGCAGATGGACATCAGATAATAGCCTATTTTATTTTATCTCTCAAGGCAACATGCATTTAAGATCTGCTTGCTGAGCGTTAGTGTGTGAAAGGTTGCTGTCAATGGAGGCGTGTCAGCTCTTGAGTAAACACATTGATAATTCCACTGGCTACACCATTTAATTCTTGTATTGAGACTATAGTCAACGTTTTCTCACTGCGATCAGCTACATATCACAAGTGATGAGATTGTTTTATACAATTGTAAAGCAAACTAGTTAATTGTTTACTTCTACCTGATTGATGATAGCTAACAATCAACAACAGCTTGTTTGTTTATGTCTGTTGGTGATTTAGTGCCAGATAACATTATTGGTAATGCATAGTTAAGAAAGTAAATGTTAAGTCTCCTTTACGTATTTCTTAAACTAGTATGTTATATTGATTTTATTTGGGTGTGAGCACTAATTTCGTGTGTAATTCAGCCTTCTAAACTTTTTTGCTGTAATTTAATTAGTTTAATTTGTTTCTTTGTTACTAGTACAAATTACATACAACTATTGAGTTTATACAAACTATCTGTGGCTTAACAAGTATATCTGTTCAGTTGATTCATTCTGATAACAATCTTACAGAAAGGGTGATCTTCCAGTCTTAAATCAATAATTTAGTGAGCAGTTGCAACAGCCTAGGTTCTGAATAAACAATATACTTCACTGATTGATTACTTACTTACTTACTCCCATGGCCACTGATACCCAAGGTGGTATTTGGCCTCACCAACAATTTGCCTCCACTTCTCACGATCCTCTGCATCTTCTTCATTGATCCTTAATTTATTCATGTCGATGACCACTTGATCCTTCCATCTTTTCTTAGGACGTCCAGGGGGTCTTCTACCGTCATGGTTTTCTTTCCACACTTGTTTTATCACAGTATTATTATTTCTTCTCATTACGTGCCCCGCCCACCGCAAACGTCGGCACTTGGCTTCTGCTATAATGTCTGGTTCTTTGAATAGATCTCTAATTTCTCTGTTGTGCTTCAGCCTCCATACTCCATTTTCTATTGTGGGTCCAAAGATTTTTCTGAGTACTTTGTTCTCAAAAGTGATCAGCTTTTTTTCTGTGTTTTTGTCGATAATCCATGACTCAGCTCCGTAGAGAATTACTGGTCTGATTGTTTTGTAAATTTTAATTTTTGTATGGTAAGACAAAAGTTTTGATGACATAAGTTTATTTAGAGCAAATATGCTTCTGTTAGCTGAGTTTATTCTACTTTGAATTTCTGTGTGTTTACTGTTGTTAGAGCTAATTATTGTACCAAGGTATTTGAATTCATCTACTCTTTCAAAATTGTTTCCTTCTACTGTAAAATTTTGTGTGTTGTCAGGATTTCGGCCAAAATACATAAATTTAGTTTTTTCATTGCTAACTTTAAGTCCAACTTCTTGGGATTCTTTAATTAAAATTTCAGTTATAATTTTCAGATCTTCTTTGCTTTCTGCCAACAAAACTACGTCATCTGCAAAGGCCAGAGCTGATATTTTATCCCCTATTTCTATCCCTATATTAGTTTTCTTTACTTATTTTAATGCTCCTTCCAATGCGATATTAAAAAGAATAGGGGACAAGCCATCATCTTGTCTCACTGCTGTTATTTACACTAAGCCTTGCCAAATTTATGATTTTCCTTGGTATTCTGAAACCTTCCATTTTTTCCTATATCTTTTCTCTACACAAACTGTCATAGGCTTTGCTGAAATCGATAAAAATTCCAAAAAAAATTTTTGTTAAACTCCCAGTATTTTGAAATGGCTTGTTTAAGAATGAAAATTTGGTCTGCGGTCGATCTGCTTTTTATGAATCCAGCTTGGTGTTCTTCTATAATTTCATTGGTGTAGGTTTCTAGTCTTCTAAGTACAATTTTGGAGAAGATTTTGTAGTTAGTGTTTAACCCTTTCGGTACCGGAGCAAAAAAATTTTTCTATTTGAAAAATACCTTAGAGTTTAACCAAGGGACTACTGAAGAATACCGAGGCCTTTTTAGCCTAATTTACATTTTTGTCTATAACTTCCTTATTTTTTTACATACACCTGTAAATTTTTTATATTATTAAATTTAAAAACATCTGCATCAATAAACATAATAACTTTACGTATAAGCTATTTATTTTGTTTATAAAAATGTTAAAATGTACTTACCAAAAAAAATTTTGTTAATTTTTTCATTTTGACTTAAAAAAATCATGTTCAAAAAAATTACTAGTCCAAAAACCAGTAACTGCACTAACAACTATAGCTAACACTGAACACAAAACACAAATTTTTGTAAAGTTTGGACTAATATTAAGTTCTATTTACAGTAAACAAAAAAAATTAGCATTTGTGGTTCGGTAAGCAAAGTGCGTCGGTAAGCAAAGTTCACTACTCTAACTTGAAAAACTGAATAGCCTAGGTCGTTTCCTATCGGTAGTAATGTTTAGATTAACCAAACCTGATGTTGATGGTTGATCTGGATCATATGAAGGGTCCTTATCGGTATCGTCAACAACAGAACTGTCTTCACTATCGTCTGATAATAATCCATCACTTGACCAACTAACTGTATTCTCACTTACTGGTGATCTTGACCGTTTCATTTTTTAGAAATTAGCAGTATAACATAATTCACTAATAACTATAACCTAAAATGGTAAGCAGCTGTCGAATAATAATAATAATAATACAACAACAAACACTTGACTGACGCTACCACTGCCTGAACTGCGCATCGAGCAAAACAAACAGCTGACTTGTCAACACCTTCTAAATCAGAAGCCAAACAATGAACAAAATGGAAATGTTAATAAATAGTTATATATTCGTAATCTTTGTTTATTAGTGATTAATTTCGTATAAAATATGATTCGTATAGTTTTAAAATAAAAATTACAATAACAAAATTCCAAGCGTCCTGTTATACGGACGTTAGTATTTCTCGATCGCCCAGCCCACGTCCTGATATACGGACGTTAGTATTTCTCGACTGCCCGGCTCACGTCCGGATATCAGGACGTTAGTACGGAAAGGGTTAAAAGAGATATTCCTCTGTAGTTTTCTGGGTTCTGTTTGTCGCCTTTCTAATGAAGTGTGGTATTATTATTGCTTCTTCCCATTCCTTTGGTACGTATTCTTCTTTCCAGATTTGTAATAACAGCTTATGGATTTGCGTAATTAAATATTTACCTCCTGCCTTTATCATTTCGGCACTGATACCATCTGCGCCAGGTGCTTTGTTACTTTTCATCTCTTTTATTACCCTTTTTACTTCCTCCATACTTGGTTCTTCTACTTTTGGTTGTACATTTAGGAATACACAGTCACTATTATTGTTTGTAAAATCGTTTTCTACATTTAATAGATTGTCAAAATATTTTCTCCATATTTCTAGGACTAGGTTTTTTTACAATGACTTTTCCTTCAAGCTTAATCCCAAAGGAGTTCGGTTGGAATCCTTTCTTAAACATTTTTACTGTCTTATAAAATATTTTAGTGTTTTCACTATGCATAGATTCTGCTTTGCCTATTATACTATTTATATACTGTCTTTTCTTCTTTCTCAACAGTTTATTTGTTTCGTTTTGAAACCTTTTGTACCTCTGATTTGATTCCTCTGACTGTTCTTGTAGCCATTTTTTCCTTAGATCATTTCTCTCTTCCAGTTTCTTCTCACATTCTTCATCGAACCAGACATTTCTCTTTTTCCTTTTCTTTTTTCCACATATCTCCATAGTTGTTTCTTGTATAGCACTTTTCAGACTAATCCATCTATCTTCTATACTTGTTTCAGTTTCAGCTTATAGGTCAGTAAGCACTTGGAACCTATTCTTAAGAGTTAGTTTAAATTTATCCGCCACTTCTTTTATCTTTAATTTATCTATTTCATAAATATCAGTTTGTCTTTGTCCCTTTTTCTTCTCTACTGCTATTCTTTGAAAAACTTTTATGAGGACAAGATTATGGTCCGAGCCACACTCAGCGCTCCTTAGACTGTGTACATCAAGGATGCTTTTTTTATGCCTTTGATCTATTAATATGTGGTCAATCTGGTTCTTTACGAGTCCATTCGGTGATACCCAAGTTTCTTTATGTATTCTTTTGTGGGGGAACATTGTACTCATTATTTTGAAGTTGCTTGCTTCACTGAAACTTAACAGTCTGATTCCATTATCGTTGGATATTTCGTGGAGACTTTCCTTGCCGGCAACGGCAGTCTATATTTTCTCTTTCCCTATTTTGGCGTTTGCATCTCCTATTATCATCCTTAGGTCATACTGAGGAAGGTCATTGGTAATTTCTTCCAGATTTTCATAAAATCTTCTTCAGCATCCTCTGTGGGAGCATAAATGCTCACCAGCGATATGTTTGAAAACCTTCCTCTAATTCTTATTGTACATAGTCTTTAATTACAAGGATTAAAAGATAAAACTGCTTCGCTCTACTTTCTTTTAACCGCAAAACCGGTACATCCGTAGTATCTATTATAATCACAACCACTATAATATATCACATACTCTTCGGTATTAACTCTTCCTGCCAAAGGCCATCTTGTCTCTTGAAGTGCTACAATATCCATGTTTCTTTCTTCTAGCTCCTTTGACAGAATGTCTATTGCACCTGGTATGGCTAAACTTCCATGAACGTTCCATGTTCCAAATCTCAATTCCTTTATGCAAAGCCGGGTCTTATTCCTAAAGTTCCAGTCCTGTTTCAAAGCATTTTGTTGGTGATACGTAACGAGCTAGTTTTTACGAGGCGGGTTGTCAGCCCAACGCTCAACCCCCAACCTGGAGGACCAGGAGTTTGTGATCAGAGTCTTCTTCTCCTAGGCCAATTGCTTTCACTGCAGCTTCAAGACGTTGGCCTGGCATCGGTGTTACATCAGAGTGACCTTCTCCTAGCCTTCGGGTACCCAAACCCTATCGTACAAGGCAGTACGGGCAGTGCTTCTTTGATGGCAGCACTTCCTCGCCATGACACAGCACTATCATCGGACTCATGTGGACTTGCTGAGTGTGACCCCGCCACAGATCACCCTCCGGTGCTGCCGCCTCGGTCCGGGACTGCTTATTCGGGTTACCCCTTATTCGCAGCTGTCCACCATATCTGGTGGAACATTCACTATCCGCCACCTGTGACCCGCCCTTTACCTGAGGCTCGGTTCCCCTAAAGGGGAGGGTTACTTAACTGATTGGACATAAATATTGTATTTAAATTATGAAAGACGTTTTGTGGCAGCATCTTCAATAAATATGGGAGACGTCTTTAAATTGATGGACGTCATTGTTTTGTCTTCAAGAAATATGATATTATTCCATTCATAGTGACTAGATAAGTATTTTTATTCTTAACCGTTAAGTCACTAACAGACTTTCTCTCTCCAGATTCATCAGGCTACCCACCTGCCGCTCCATATTCAAGTCAAGACTATGGTGAGTATCTTGCTTTCACTATTACGACACGAAACTGTCGTTGGGTGTTGAAAAGATTTCAGAAAGTCATGAATCATACAATGATAACATGGTACAAAAATAAAGTAACATTATACATAGGTTAGGGTGCATTTACAAAAAACGTGTTGCATTGTATTGCTATTTAAATGTGGAAAAGTTGAGTGTGGGTAAGATTAGTATGATTCCAAGTCTTTGAAACAAAAAAATAAATTAACCAATAACCAGACTAAATTAATGTGCTAAAACACGTGCTACAAAACACTGTTTATGGACAATTAACTGTTCGAGAAACAACTTGTTAGAGATGACCTTTATATGAAAAATTACTTTAAAAACAAAAATTCTTGTTCTATTTGGTGTTAACGTGTTAAATACTTCTGAATTGGAGTTTGGGTTTTTTTTATTATACTAAGCAGTGTGCAGCCCACTGCTGGAATATGTATTGATTGTTTCTTTGAAGTAGTGTTTGTGGACTAATAGCCTTGTTTTTTGTATCAACAGTGATTTTCATTACATTTTACAGTTGTGTGCTTTTTCTTTAGTTGGTGCCATTAAAACGGCATCGATGGGTAGTAGACCATTTATTTGGCAAAAAACGGTGGTTTTAATGCTTTATTTTTTGATAATGGTGATTGTGAAAGCACTAGTGATAGTAGTGATCCTCTCATCTTCCCTGGCAAAAAAAAAAAAAAAATATATAAAACATGCTAAAGGTCGGCCTTGGTTACAATCGATAAAAGATTGATAGGGTAATTGAATACATTGTTTTAGTGATATTATTGTAACAGCTAGTGTAGTTGAAAAAAAGGGATAAAAAGTGCTATTAACTCAGCAGTTTAGAGTAAGTGTGCTGAGTGTAATTCGTCAATTGAGGATTCTGTGCCTATCATATTACAACGGGAGATCAGGTACCACATGCATTGGGAGTTGTTTTACCAGTGGTTAGCTAAATCAAGAAACCCCCAAAATATAGTTATGAGATAGTCCCCCCTAGTGTCTTTAATATAAGGTAATGTAGTAGTATTCAGCTAAAACGTAGGGCAGCACTCCCTGCTTTGTTCCACTCCACTTCTCTAGTATTCTCCTGGTTATGGACATAGCAAACACCTGCAATCGTTTTATAACCTGGTATGCGAATATGTTTGACCTCACATAATTTCCTCAGAGCATTATTTTCAAGGTCGAACACAGTTTTCTAATTCCACTACATTTTTTTGTAACCGTAAAAATACTTGATGGCAATATTAGCCGCTAGACTGATCACCTCTTATCAGAATTTATGTTATGTGGTCCGTAGTATTGCTGTAAATGGTATCTTTGTTACCCTGGCTATTGGGCTACTAATAAATTATACTTTTTGAGCATAAGTAAAAATAGTGGTGAAGTAATAACGGTGACTAAGTACGAACAATCTTGATTTAAAACATTTTGATATAGTTACAAACAAAAAAACACTGACGCCTAGACAGTGGTCTTGCTACTCGTCTGTAGTTGTTAATCGTAAACAAATTTGCTGCTGTTATCAGTTGGAAGTTATTGTGTCCGTCGTCTACAACTTGCCTATTACCTGTTAAAATTGTTAGGGCTTTCATGTTGGTTTTATTCAAGTTTTCTGGGAATTTTAACTGTCGTGTTTATGGACTTGGTTATTTTTGTACTATCTACTTATTTTTTTTCCTCCCCTCCCCCCCCCCAATTTTCTTAAATTTCTCCCGATCAAGTCTGCACGATCAGACACATTCTAATTATACCGACGGTGTAATTAATTATATTCTGCACATGTGCTTTTAAAACCTGGTTAAACGTGGTTTTGTTTCTGGTAAATTAATTTTGCCTGTCCCTCCATAACATATATTAAATATAAACATTCAATATTTTCATTTGTTGCAGGAATGCAACCTCAGTATTGAACTGAACACTTGATGAGTTGATCTTTATTCAAGAATGGTAAGTGTCAAACAATCCTTATTTAGACATTTTACTTTAGAAAACTTTCCTGATTTGTGTTGAGATAAAGAGGTGAGATGGCGGTTCACTGGCTTGTGCTTCCTTTTGAATTTCTGATGTACGAATAATATTGTGGTTATCCTAATATTTGCGGTGTCTTTACTTAAGATATCTCTTGGAATTTATAAAGAAATGTTATAAACAACCTAATACTTTTAATACTTTTCCTAACAATGTTCAATAAAAATGGTCATAACAGCTGTTATCTCATAAGATAACAAGGTAGAAATACTTTGTCTGTATTCGAGCAGCCTTAGTGACTGAAGCTCCCGTTTACCAAGCTGTCGACTAAGTATGGTCTCCGGTACTTCTTTTGTTTGCTTTACTTCCTGTAAATATTTCTTAAAAGAGAGATTGTAGTATTTGTTCCTACTAGATAAGCATAATTCTAAATTTATTCAAATTAATCAGGAAAGTTTTCTCATTTGTTAGTTCGGATTATTACTTGAATTGCATCCGCAAGTTTTAATTCTTCATAAGTATTTAATTTTATTTTTAATTCAATATTGAAACAGTTGATAACTTGTAGTTTAATTGTATATATACTGTATACTCTAAGAATTATATATTAAAGAAAAAATTAAACAACTAGCCAATAAAAAAGTTTTAAGTTCAATCAATTATGGCAACCTATACAAAACCTTAACATAATTAACCTTAAGCTGTTTAATTTCAATTAAAAATAATTAATGTCAAATTTAATGAGCATTGAAGGTGGAATTATCTAGCCACTAAAAGCAAAGTTCAATGAATTACGGCAACCTATATAAAAACTTCTGCTTTTCAATTTCAATAAATAATCATGAATCTTTACGATGGGCAAAGATAAGTAACTTTTAAGGTAATTATTAATTTATAGCATAGCTACTAATTATTGGTGCTATGTAGAGTGAAGTAACTGTTTGAAATTTGTGGGAGAACTCTGATATGTGTAATTAAATATATAAGGAACTATAATACATAGTTTTGTAGATGATTATGTTTAAGTATTAACGAATGTCATTTTTTGCATAACTACTTGCTACTGTGCATTTTTGGATTAGTTAAAAAAGCATATTATCAATCTAAATTGAAGTCCACTTATACAAGTCTGGATTGAAATAGCGATAATACAGGCCTTGTGTTTTAATTTAGTACTAAATAATAAAGCGTCATTGCAATGCCAATTGAAATATAATTTCAAAAAAAAAAATAGTTTTGTCCATTTTATGTTTTAAAATATGTTTCAAAAATCAAAGGAAATTTTTACAATAGTGTGGTATTGAATTTCTTATATTTGTTTAATGGATACAAATTACTGGTTAATACCTCAATTGGTGGAATAAAGAAATTGAGGAAATAAAATTGGTCAGTGTGTAGTGTCGTATAATGGTGTTTGCAAATTGCAGGTGTTCCCAGGTTTGCAGTTAACTTCTAGGAGATTGTTGCAACCTTAAAGGACTAGTTGATAGACATTCCTCACAATGTGATGTGTGTTTTGTGTGTACATGGCTAAACACGTACTAGAGATTTTATTGTGATAACTTGTGTTGATTTAGATGATTTTTATTGTATTTAATTTCAGTAATATAAGTTTTTATAAAAATTAAAATAATAAAAAAAAAACGGTTTAACTGTCATGACAGGATTTTGCTATTTATTTTAATTGAGAAGAATGATTAACTTAATGTACAAACCAAAAATAAAATAGTGAAATTGATTAAACCAATCACCAAACAGTTCCTTTTCTTATATCCCTTTGGCTTTTTGTGAAATACTCTTCAGACAAAGGTACTATTTGTACAATGATCAAGATTTGATAGATATGAATATCTATTCCAAAGTAATATTTTTAATCACTATACTGAGAGAAGAGTTCAGGCAACATGAAATATGCCCGTAAGTAACTGATTTCAATTTAATAATCTTTAACTTGCTGTTTTTACGGTATTTAGGGATGTGTCGTTTCCATAAGTTTTGTCAAAAATACCCTTAGATATTATAGAATCTAGTGGCTAAATACTGAAAACAAATTTATTATAAACACTGATCAATCTCTAAATTTAGTCATGTAAATATCATTAGGATGAATTGAGTCCGTACATTCTTATCAAACAATATAAGTGAGGACAATTTCTTCTCTGGTTTATATTTGATTAAGAATTATCTTGTGGGATGATTGATTAAATAAATTAGCTATTCATTTATTTTACTATCACAAGATAGAATATTTCATTATTTTACCAGACAATAGGTTATAAACAATATAAAAACCACAACTAGTGTCATCAGATACTTTAAATTTGAATTGGATCCGACACATCACTAGAATAGACTTAAAGTTTTATTAGTTAAGCATGTTGAAATTACGTAGAAAAATTGTATTTGAATTTAAAAATGTATTGAATTATAGAATTTAATATCTTATAAAGACAAATCTATATTATACACAAAGATAACAAATTAAATTCTTGCAAATTGTTTTGTTTAGCTTGGAGAAACTGTTGTGATATGAAGTTTAAAGTGGAACTTGGCTTACCAGTCTGTGTGCATTTAATACAATTTAACAGAACAAGAATTACAGCTATTTAACTGAAGGTGTTTTTTAAAAAAATATGTTAATAAACCATTGTTAGCAAAAATGCTAGCCTAATTTCAAGAGTGCTATAGGCAGAAAAAGCAAAAGAGCATCAGCCTCCAATTCGAGATATTTGTTTATTCCTGTTGCTATTTTTGTTGATAATAAATAAAGATTGATTACATTGATCCCAAAAGTGAAGAGTTCTGAATAACTATTGCAGCAAAATGATCTAAGAAATGCATATTTCAAAAATAAAATTAATGGATTGTAATATTTAGTTTTCTCTATAAAATAAAAAAACTGTAAATTTATCACGAAATATTAGATCTTGATAAAAAATTATGATTGCAATCAACATGCAAATTAATTATAATTTATTGTATTCAATAATTGATCATAGCAATAATTGAATGAATTTGTATTATCAATATGTACATTTTACCAATTTGAGGCTATTTCATAAAACAATTTAATCAGATAATGAAAACCTCAAGTGTCTTTTGACATAATACATAATTTTTAAGTGCAAGTCTGCTTTAAAAGTAAACTTAAGGTTATGTGGAGATTTGAATCAAGGAAATATCAAGATTGATTGAGGAATTGTTTAAACAATTCAGTATGTTAATTATACAATAAACGGTTTATTTCAATGGCTTTGAGGTGATTTCATGTATTTGATTTGCTTTTCTACTTTGAAAACTGTGTTGATTGTTGCAATTTTGGTGAATATTTTTCAAGTTTCAGGATTATTATTGATAGTGTATAAAAGAGAGAGGAGAGACCAAACAACTGTTCCAACAGAGGAAATGTTGAAAATCCAAGCTACAATTGTTGATCAAGTCATAATTGATCATCTGGAGTGTCAATTTTATGGAATAAATAATTATTTGTAAGCTTAATGAGAAATGCATCATTAATTTTTCAAAATTATTGTACTTTAAAAGTTTAAAACTTTTATGTGTTTAAGAATGATTTAAAATAATTGTAACTGTACTTCAAAATAGGTTTAATAATTTAGTAAGTTTATAAATTCAGTTCTACTGGTTTATTATGCTTATTTATGTACGGTAACAAAGTTAATTGGAACAGAAAATATCCACATACCAATGATGCACTTGAGTAGATACTTGAACAATTTTAAAACAATGTAGTTTTGGAAATAGTATTCACAGCTGTATAAATATCGAATTGATGAAGAGAGAATGACATCATTCAAATCAGTTAGTGTAAGTAAACGTACCATTTTCAAATATCAATAGTTAACAGATTTAAGTGTTGCCACAATACTATAGTTAGTATATTTTATAACTTAATTTTTGTTCTATTTTCTACTTAAAATGAACATTTTCTAAATAAGTAAATTGAATATGATATATATTTTAAAAATTTATAAATTATAGAGAAATAATCAGCTTAGGCACATTACAAGTTACTAATGTAAATTAAACAATTTAATAATTTTTTTATTTATTTACATTTTGTAAGAAAAGAGTCAAAAGTTAGATACTTGCAAAACTTTGCTCGAAGCGTTTTTAAAGTGATTTTTTGTTTTCTAGAGGACCTTGGTTGCCAAACAGAAGCGTCTGGTCTTCACTGCAGCACAGTAAGTTCTATTACTTTGGTTACTGATAGAGTCCTCCCCCCTCCATTCAGTGTTGTCAGCAAACAGTTCAGTTTTTAATATGCTCTATTTTCTGAGACTGTTGACTCCTTAGAGAAAAGAAACTAGAATACAATGTAGTGCTCATGCTCATCTTCCTCCTTTACTCCATTGACAGTGCCATGTTGACTGGTGCCCACAAACTACTTACTAGAATTGGGCAACACCTTTGATTAACCTGTTGTCGAGTAGTTGGAAATGGTTCCAATAGAGTACTAAGACGGTTATAGCCGTTTGATCTTAAAAGAGTAATGACGGTTATGACCGTGTGATATGCTTGCTCATATAAGCAATAAAAAGGTTGTTTATGATCTATAGCGGCATTACTGCATACTATTTTGATTGTGAAACGTTCATAGTAATCATTACTGACCTCCGGAGGAATTTATACTAAAGCTTTGTCGCCAAACGCCCTGTCATTTTCTTGCGCCAAATCCTCTACAAGTTATTGTCTGTTGTTGATCTGGAGTGATATTGAGTAGTGAGTTGCTGTGTGCTTGTGTACTTCCAAATACATGTTATTAGAAAAATATTGGAAACTCTTGAGTGTTTTTCTGAGAGAAGAAACCACACCCATCAAGTCCGGTGGGCGGAGCTAAACAACCCCTACGCTATCAGGTCTCCATTCTTCACATCCTCTACCAATAAGGGAAAATGGCCGAAGACGACAAAAGCGCTGCTTTGCTTTGTTGTTAAATACAACATGAAATAAGGGTAAAAGAAAACAAACTGCGTATATGAGTGTACTAGTTGTGAAGTAGCACTTTGCGTCTGTCTTTGTTTTGAAAATTATCATACATTGACATTATTTTAAAATAACAACTATTTTACAGTTTTAGAAAATGCAAATACCACATAATTTTAGTACGTTATAATGTATCGGTACGTTTTGAATAGAAATTACTAAAAAATATTTAATGAAGTACAATATTTGATTTCTATTGTTGCATGAAGATCTAGTTTACTTTACTTTGAATATTTTAATAGTGACTTTGTGATACGATATAATATACTGTACCGGTATACTATGTATACAGCCAAATCCAGTAACTGTTAATTAATAAACATAAAACAGAATGTTAACGATTATCTAAATAAAGCCAAATAACATTTATTTACACAAACACAGAAAGTGGCAAACAAACGAGCGGTATGCAGTGGTGGGCACCTGTGAGCCCTACCTTGTATTCTAATTTCCTTGCCTTGGAGGTGCAATTTGTAACATTCAGTTCATATAATCTTACTCTTATAGAATAGATTAGTTCTTGCTTCTGGTTAGTTTATTTTTTAATATAATTTGGTAATATATTGCTTTTTATGTTTCTACAAAAAATGTTCAGTACTGAGTATCCATTATCGACAATTGTAATATATCAACATTATATTTTAAAGTGACATTTATTACTATTTTAATAGATTCAAATAATTCAACCACAAATTTTATTATGTTTGATAAGTATGTTGATTGATAGGTTATTGTCATATTTAGGCCTGCTATTATAAACATGGTACTGTACAACCATACCATGTGTAGGTTCGCAGCCAAAATCTCGGATCTAGCTTAGCTGCTACAAGCTAACTTCTTACTGTAGCTAACTAAGGTCCTGCTCATGTGCCCTATTGTCCCTCTTCCACCTGAGTTTGAGGGTAGATTTATTGCGTTCGTTTTTTCATGCCAGCATTGATTTAGCCCCGTACATTCTCACAATGCAGGCGGAGCTGGATTTAGGTTGCAGGCAGTGCCAAGTGTCATCACTGCATATTTTGGGTGTTTCCTCTGCTGGAACAGAGCGCACTGCAAGTTTAAACCACTATAGTTATGTTTAATAAGTAAGAAATATTTCCGCTCTTTGGTTTCTAACTAACGCTTTCTCCCCATGTCCATATTCTATTAAATTTGTGAGTGGATAAATTGAATTATTCTGTTTGTTTCCACTAAAAGTGACAAATATTATATTTTTGTACTCTATTTTCTTTTAATTGGCATGTTTTAATTCAGAGTGAGCGGAGGAGAATCGTCTCAGCAGCCAAAAACCTAGCGACCAGGACATTCACAAATAATGGGTAAGAGAAGAATAGTTCTGGGTTTTGTTAATTTATTTGTTTGGTTGCCTAAGAAATCAGTCTCATTGCTATTTTTAGAGAATTATTTTTTATATATTAAAGCATATTACGTGTTGTTGGAAACATAATGCAAGTGAACATCACACAACATAAATTTATTACAATTTTTAAATACAGTCAATACTCTGTTGACAGTTTTTTTGATTTTTCTAACACAATTTGATTAATATTGTATATAAGATATACTAAAACACCAATACAGTAAAGTGAAATTTGCTCTTCAATCAATTTGCAATCATCTAAGGGTGTGTTAAATCAAAATAATGTACGGCTAGAACTATACTTAAATTCATTTCTTTTATTTGTACTAACTTTAATTTTGGTAAATCAATCAGAACTTTAAAATTAGAGGTGTGCTTTTTGGGGTCGAGTCGAGTAGTTGGCATTTTTTTCGAGCGAGTATTTACAGAAGGATTTCCTGTTCACCCAAGACAACTGTAAAAGGCGGAGACCATCCTAAGCCTATGTTAAGTTTTGCCAGATTCGTAAATATATACATCTAAACTGAACACAATAATTTTGTTTGTTGTTTGTGACTGTAACATGTCATAAATAAAACATGTTACTTCCTGTCTTCCTAAATTTTTATGTGGCATTGTTTTGTTTAACCTTTTTCCTTTCTTCAAAACTAATATTATGTAAGAAATTAAGAAAGTATATTATTAATTGAAACAACGTGGATTATAAATATTTAATCTGTTCACTCATATCATAGATCAGAATTTCTATGCAAGCCAATTATACTGTTTCACAGCCGGCCAATATGTTTATCTGGTGATTCAGTTCAAAGTTTACCGCGGAAAACGTAGTGAAGCTTGTTGGCAAAAGCTGCATCCAACCTAACTAATGCTAAAATTCAGGCATTTTCGCCAAATGCGGTCATTTGCTTTGAAAATTGTCTCCTCAACAAAAAATTTATTGTGTACACGCCAAGAAGAGTGGATCTGTATTCTGTGGGTATTTAATTCAGTAATAACAAGGTTACAACTAACCGGAAATAAGCTCTGAATTATATAATCAAATTTGGAATTGTGGATGACAAAGACTGTTCAATCAATTGTAATAATAACTAAGCAGGTTTACTACAAATAAATTTTAAAGCCGCTTAGGATGAATTAGTTTTTAAATTATGATCGGTAATGAAATATGTGCAACTTGAAGTTACTTCGATACATGAGGCTACACTGAACAACAGATAAATAATTATGTCATAACGAGAAATTTATTAAAACCTGGTGCAATTGAATGAAATCCATAGACGTAGTCGGCTAATATAATAGGTCTACCCGATATTGGCGACGAGATGCAGTCTGAAATATCAGCTAAGTGCCAACTAGTGATACAATGAAGATTTTGGGTAGCTAAACTATAAACTTCTGAATAAAAAACGAGACGTTTGATAAGGCTTCGGTTGAATAAGAATGATTTTCCACTCTCACTTTGGTTGATTCGTGATTGTTTTACAGTTTACATCTACATCGACGTCAATGTGAACAGGGGACCGTTCAGTGAATTTACGAATCAAAATTATCGTACTTTTACACTCCCAACTGTGTTATTGTCTAACCTAGTCAGAAAAATGTTCAACAATTTGACAGGAAAAAATATTGTATGTGCAAATATTACACACAGTTTTGACGATCTAAGGCGTTTTCAGAATAAAATTAATAGATGTTCGCCACGGATATATATCTATTTTTTATTTGACGGAAAATAAATCAATAATGTGTCACACGCTGCTAGAACGCCATTACCATATTTTATATGATATGATACAGTATTTTCTTACGTCATATCATTGGACGATTCCATGCTCAGATTAAAAAACAAAATAGGCCTCAATCGACTCGCAAGAAATATACGATAATTTCATTTTCGAAAAGTAGCTGAACGGTTTCTTGCACGTATGTATACTACAACCGAGATGAACTTTCACCTAGAAAAGATGGGAAGTTGATTCTTGGGATGTAAAGTGACCCGTTTTCGGGACCCTTTTTATTGAACGGTATTATTGATATGAACGAAAATATGCATAATTTCCACGGTGCTCAGACTATTAGATTTGTATTGGTAACAGGTTTTTTGAGCATCTTGAACCGGATCTCTCGTCCCCTTTCTTGGGTCATAAAGACACTAACCAGCACTTCTGTTTTATTAACGCTATATTAGGTTAGGTTACAAGTGACTAGTAGGCTCGACAACCAACATGTGTGATCGCTACATTCTCAGCTCTGTTAATCACTTTGATCTGAACTAGTTCAAATCATAATGAACGAACTCGTTCACTACGTCGACTAGTTCATTTGACTCGTCATGTACTGCCTATTCTTAGGCGTATTGTTTAGTTCATAATTAAGTGTACCAAACTGATTACGTATGATTAAGGGTAAATAAAACACAAACATTTTTATTGATAACATTTAAAACTGTTTACTCTTAAAACTAAATTAAGATGTAAATCTGATATTTCGTGAAATACAACTACTCGATTGAACTTCGAGTAGTTTTAGGAGCTGAGTTCGAGTAGTAACATACTCGATCAAATACTCGAAGTTTCGAGTACTCGCACACCCCTGTTTAAAATTATAGTTGAGATTTGAAACCTTTATATTATACTACTATACAGTCATTATGGTTATTGTCTGGAGTCTAAGGAAATGTGAATCCTTTATGAACAAAGCTAGTTGCAGACTAAGCCATGGTGCTAGGCGTGTAGGAGAGGTAGTGCTAGCGAGATGATGAATACATCTTCTACATCTATTGTGTACAGTCTAATCTTCAAAATCTAGTCTTAAATATGTTTTACATTGACTGCTATGTTTATGTAGTTTGCTGGGTGGTGCTTCTGTGGGTGTGTCAACATAGTTTATATATTTATACAGATAAAACGTTGGAATATAGATTGAGATAGTAACAACAAGAATTAAAATAATAATTTTCCTCTACCGTGATTTTACAATAACTTATGTAGTTACATGCCACAAGAAAAATTAAAACAATCGTTATATAATAAAACATAATTTTAGAAGAAAACGAAAACAGCTGATTTTGTTCTATGTGAGATGTTGATTTATTAACACGAATGTACAACTGTCGTTGGAGAGGGAAATCGATTGATGTGCATGCTCAAACCCAACGCCCAGCATTATGGTTCTGTCTACACAATTATAATTAAAAGTTATGACTTAGAGGCAAGACATTTTTTACAAAGAAATCAACTGAGGCACAGCTTTTTATATGACTGACTACCAACTAACATTACAAATTAGTTCAAGGAATTATGTTAAACAATATCTTGAAAATTAAATTTTCAGAACTTTGTACAGTAGAGTTTTAGTATTAGTTGAGGTAAGTTTTGTAGTGTGAACTCTTGGCGTATTTTGTGTACACGGTTGAATTCACGGGCCATTTTTATTGGAACAATTCATATGCTGTCTTCTGAAAAAGCGTTATCTTAAAATTAATGACAATTTTTTAATGAACGAACTTATTAGTTTGAAAGACAAAGAAAGTAATTTATTTTTCCCTACGTTTCAATCAGGGAGAATTGCAATTATTATTATTAACACAGTTATGCAGTCAGCAGACCCTAAGCAACCCAATAAAAATTTTGGAAGTGCAATGTTCCACCATAAATTGAATAGATATGTTGAAAAAAATGTAATGCATATAAATACTAAAATGTTTTTCAATTTTTTTATACTGTAGATATTATACAGTACAACCTCAATTATCCGGCTTAATGTGGGGAAGGTCAAGCCAGATAAAACAAGTCATTTATCACAATCGCCAACTTTGAAGCTGCTTTACAATACAAAGGATATTTAAAAATACAACTGTGTTTTAATTAGGCTATCAAAAATTCTTAGATAAATATTAAATAAATTGTATAGTAACTGCAAATTATGTGTATGTAAAATTGTGTAGTAAAATGAACTGTTCCACTTCCGACTTCCATCGCTGGCGAAATGGACTCTTCCAGCAAGCCACACTGAACAAAAGTAAACAACATCGGCAGCTCGGATTTTCGGGCGCATTATTAAATTATAAGGAAGTAACAAGCGACCACTTGTCGCTTGTTACTACTAGCACCTGTAATTTGCACAATGCAAAACCGAAACACGTGTGTACGACATTTGCGTTTGAAAACTTAAAGACGTTTCCGATTAATTGTATCTTGTAAATAATTTTTATTGCTATCTACTTGTCGAACCGGATGACACTGACTGTCGGATAATCGAGGTTGTATTGTGTATATATTAGGTTTAAACTTTATTTCGATCATATATTCTTGTACAGAATTTATTTTTCTAAATGGAAAACTGTTATTGATTTTCTTTTTATTTTGTTGTACAAATATTATAACCTGGGGGTTAGCTACATATTTTAGGAAAATGGGCATGTATATATTGTAATATTTTTAATTCATCTTTTCTATAATTTATATGAAAAAATAATTTTACAAATAAATTTTTTTTAATTAATGTATTTATATAGAATCTAGCAATATTATTTAAACAAACAGAATTTCTGCAATGACTTACCATAATCTTAGACAAATAACCTTATTATGTTGGTAATTTGGAAAGGCCAGCTATGAATAAAACACAACAAACGTTTTTTAAATAAAAAAATAAACCAAAATTCCATAGTAATTGACAAAGTATTAGTAATACCACATAAATAAACAAGACTGTGTGCCAGCTGCCGACTAGAGTACTAATTTAATGTATAATATTTTTCAGTGAACTTTGATCCTGGAAAGTGGTTATGTTGGATTTAAAATAAATCTAGGAGCAAGTGGAGACGAGTTGACTTTAAGGAAAGACTGCGGACCGACTACTGCAACATCCAAGTTCCAAGATACACTTGTTCATTCCTTGTTCTTCCTCCACAATGGCAGCAACTATAATCATTAGTAGAGTGCTCAAGAACAGGCTTAAAATGGCGAGTACTTATCTTTGGGTTGTTAATGTTGACGTCCAGGTTGGTTGGTGGCAAATGTATGATATTAAATACGATTTATTTTTGTTAACGATGATTTTAATAACATGGCAAACTGACATGTTATTAAAATATAATGTATTATTTTGTTGTATCTGGTCAAAATAATTTTTTCATGTTAATAAAACCATATGATATGAAAGTATCGTATTATATATATACAAAAAAATTCATAGTTTTAACAATATGCTATTTTCAACTTAGTTAAGGTAACTAAAATGTATATACAGGGTGTTCAAATTTGGGATGTTATTGTACATGTAAAAATGAGCAAAAAAATGTTAGAAAACCTTAAGTTTTCCATCTATCTGTCATGTGTTTTTTACATAAAAATTCATAACTAGATCCACTGAAGGTGAATTGTGAAATTTCATGATTGTACTATCCTATAGTAGTTCTATTTAGAAAAATAATAAAAAATAAATCCTTCCCCATTTCAAAATGGCGGCGGACATTTAATTTTTCCTAACTGAAATATCTAAAAACTGACTAAGTTTACAAACAAAATGCAAGAATGTTTTTTTTAGTAAATCATACTATAATATTCATAGTATTTGTTTCAACAAAAACGAATAAAAACTGCTAAGTTATTATGCTGGAAAACATAAAACAATATTTGACAGCACTAACCAAATGCTAGTGTGGTTTTAAATATATGTGTACTTTAAACAGCTGATTTAATGTCAAACCGCTATTTCATATGAACAGTTATTTATTTATGCCATTAATATTAGGTTTGGTTTCCATTGTTGGCACTATTCGTTAGTAACAGAAAGAACACTTGTCTTGTACACGTTTTTCTGGAAAATTTTTTTATTGTATTGTTAGTTTTAATTAGTTAGTGTTTGTAATTCATTTTCTTATTATATAGTTCTTTTGTGTTATTTCCATGGTGTCCTTTTATTTATTAACAATTAATGGCAGACAATGTAATGTACAAATTTACAAACTCAGAAATGGTAGACATGCATTTGATGTATGACATGGTTCATTGTAGTAGTACTCAAGCGAGAAGACTGTATCTGGAACGTTTTACAAATCGTATTACACCTTGTCATACAATTTTTACTAAGGTCCATCAACGACTTGCAGAGATAGGAAGCTTTAATCAAGAAAGAAAATGTAACCGACCGGTTTCAGTAAGAACTCCTGAATTGGAATGGAAACCAAACCTAATATTAATAGCATAAATAAACGGCTGTTGTTATGAAATAGCAGATTGACATTAAATCAGCTGTTCAAAGTGCACACATTTAAAACCACACTAGCCTTTGGTTAATGCTGTAAAACATTGTTTTACGTTTTGCAGCATAACTCAGCTGTTCTCAGTTCGTGTTTGTTGAAAGAAACACTGTAAATTCTTATTATAATATACTTTGTACTCTCTTAAGTATATTATAATAAGATTTACTAAAAAACATTATTCTGGCATTTTGTTTGTAAACTTAGTAAGTTTATATATATTTTTTTATAAAAAGAACTACTAAAGGGTAGTACAATCATGAAATTTCACAATTATACCTTCAGTGGATTGAAAGTTATGAATTGTTATGTAAAAAAAACTCATAAAGACAAATAGATGAAAAACTAAAGGTTTTAGGACATACCTTCATATGAAGTTTTTTCTCATTTTTATATGTACAATAACATCCCAAATTATTGTCAACAGTTTTACTGAACACCCTGTATATAGCAAAAATGTAAGTAGCCAGTTCAGTGAAAATGTTCAGCTTCAGTTTATATTAACATTTAATTATTATACTTTAAATAGATTTTCATTTATTGATTTATGATGTCTTTAATGTGTGTAGTAACCATTGCCATTGCAAGTTTAAAATACGGCTTTAAGTTGTTAAAAGGTTGTAGAAACCCTGCAAACAGTTCTAACTAATGTTAGAACCAGTCTTGATTATTCTAAGGCCAGTCAATTAAAGCCTATAATAATTTTATAAATCCATCTCTATAGTTGTTTGCTGAAGATATTGAAATTTTTTTTTTTTTTTTTTTTTTTTTTTTTTTCCTTAACATATGTGTTGGTTGTAGGAAATTATTGAAAACAACTTTTGTAAATTAAAATATGGTACATTTTACTGAAATGATGCACTAATTATGACAGTTGTATTAGGTCAAGTAATTGTATATTTAGTAAAAACACAGTTTCACTTTAACGTGGAATCGTTTAAATACAGTACAACCTCGGTTATCCGGCCTAATGTGGCGAAGATCAAGCCATATAAAACGTAAGTCATAAATAACTTCTTTTTATTGGAGAAACACGTTTAGTGGCTGATAACAGACAGCATGCGTAAACAGCAATTATAATGAAATGAAAGATGTTTTATCATGATCGCCAACTTTGATCCTGCTTTACAATACAATACGAAAGATATTTTTTACGACCACTTTTTTCTTTTTATATCATCAATGTTGGCTGAAAACACTTACTTGAAATAAACCACTGCTTAAAAAAGGAGAATATATGTTCACTCCTCTAGTAAACAACAGACTGACAGTTCAGATAGTGTGAACGTAAAATGAACTGTTCCACTTCCCCTACTAGCGAAATGGACTCTTCCAGCCAGCCAAACTGAACAAAGCCTGCAATTTGCAAAATGCAAATCTGAAACACTCGTGTCCGACATTTGCGTTTCAAAACTGAAAGGTGCTCCCGCGATTAATTGTAATTTTATCTTGTAAATAATTTTTATTGTTATCTACTTGCCGAACCGGATAATGGAAGTTGTGTTGTATATGTTAACCTTTTTCTTTCTTTGTGTACCAGTTCTTTGTGTACATACAGTTTTGGTTCATCAGGGAACTTCAGAACTTTGCCCATGTCAGTTTAAAAAAAACACGTTAACTAAAAGTTTCAATCATTTTAGGTGTTCAAAACCAGTATATAAATCAATGTTCCTTCATCTCTGTAGTCCATAAATTTACTTTATTTAATTTCTGATTGCAGGTAGTGGATCTGATTGTTGCAGGTGTAGCCTTTGGTGAGAGTAACGACGTGAATGTAGTTGTGTGGTAGTTGCACAATTATTGTACATCTGTGCAAGGCTACCAACAGTTATTTTATTAAATAATTTATTTTGTACAAGTGGTCTTATTATTTGTTTACTAATGCCTAATAAACTGATTTTCAAGGATTTTGCCTTGCGATATTAAATCTACTTATTCCCTGTCTTCCCTAAAAAGCGTTACTTTATAACAAAAACTTGCTAAATTGAGTGTGATATTGTTTATTGCTTTTAATTAATGCAACTAGATTTCTTTTGTTACTAAAAGAATATTCGATTATATTACATGGATTGTTTATTTATAGTACAAAATCTTAAGGTCACTGCAGAAAATACTCTGTGAGTTGTGTGTCATGGGCTAAAACAGCTGATGACCGCCAATTACTGGTTTTTGTACATATGTGTTAGGAGGTTATGTGACTTGATGTATATTCATTAAATTTCAGTTACGATTTTTTTTTTTTTTTTTTTTTTTTTTTTTTTTTTTTTGTAATTACACAGATTCAGCATATACTAAAGAACATAATATTTGAACAACACTGAACGTGTTAGGGGCAATTTCACAGAGCGAATATTATCGGGTGGTAATTTCGTCGTGAACCTGTTCCCAGCAAATTTTTTCTTTTCAAAACATACATATGACGTCAATCCCTTGTTTGAATTTAAAAATAAGTGTCGCCATATCATTGCTAGGGTTGGGTGCAACTCTCTCAATCACATAACGGTTTTGTGGCGACAATCGTTGTGCACAACTTCAACGGTAGAAAACGATACATCATTGTCTTAAAACAGTTTAGTTAGAGCTAAACACGTTTTGTAAAACTGTTAAGTTGCTTCCAATTGTTTTGAAGCCAAGTTATCGGAACAAAAGCTTTGATTTAAAGTTACTTGTATCTTTATGTTAATAAATTTGTATTTGACACAGTATTTTGATTTTGAATGTCTAAATATGCTTTATAATTATCCAAATTATTCCAGCTTGTGTTTGAATCATTAATCCAGAAAATGAATTAATATGACAGTCTAGTATTTAAAAACCGCGTGATAATCTTATTATCTATATAATGTTAATAAAAATTACAAAAGATGTGTTATGAATTAACTGATTTAATTACTCCCAAATTATTGCTACTTCTAAAATAATTAAATATATTGGGATTATGAAAACAAAATGACAAATGTTTTAGTTAATTATTTCAAATTTAATGCACATTAAGAAAAAGTAATAGGCCTATGTCAATACTTGGAGAACAATAACAGTAAATCAAAACCAATAGCACAATTCATTCTGAAAACAAAAATTAATTGAAAAATAAACATTTCTTGACCTCAAACTTAATTAATTCATTACTTAATCAAAACTTGTTTAAGAAGAAATTGTTTTTCCAAAGTTCATAAATAAAATTAAATAGAATTACAATAAAAATGAAGCTTAAAATACCTAGCTAGCTACATCACTTCCATGCATAATTACAAAGTTTCATACTTTTATCTCAACAGGCAACTATATTTAACAACGGTAGAACTAAATCATATAGACAAACTTCATTAAAACCTGAGTGTTGCTCAGGGCCATCCGAAGGGAGGGGGAGCTTAATTTTTGTAAATAATTTGCGGAAATATTTTATGAAGTGGTTAAAGAAAAGCCCTTTAAAATAAACATAAGTTAGACAATTTATGCAATACCAGGGATCATGTTTAGTCTGAAAAGGCAAGTTATATGTATGTGCATAAAGTATCACTTTTAAAATAAATAAATGATATACGTGTCCAAACATAATGTCCAACTTAATTTACTTCTATAGTTAAGAAAGTTTCAGTTTGAATTGATTGTGGTCACAATATCTTATCATTAGGAAGCACCCCTGCATGCTTCTCATGCTAACCCAGACACTCGCTGTGCTTTTTACGTTTTTGACCTGAGGATTTTGAATACAAATAGTGGGTTAACAATTGTATAAAGTAAATAACAATATTACATTTATTTACATTGTCTCACACAAATTACTTGTGTTGCTACTAATGTAATGGCATAAACACCAAATTATGTTACTGAGCCTGTTCAAAGTCCTAACCTCAATATTACAAACAGCTGTAAACCGTTTGGAATCATTTTTACATTTGAACAGCTGTTTATTTGTTTACAGCAATACACCATTATATAATTATTAATAGATGGTATACATATGTAGAAACCATAACAAACATAAAAGGAATGCATAAAAAAAGTAAGCGATCAATAACAACAAGCCAGGAATGTGAGTATGCATACTGAGAAAAGTGAAATGAAATGAAATACTTTATTGTCCGTAACATGTTACAATACATGCATAAACATTGTCAAAATTGTTTCTCTATGTATAATCATAAAATGGATACAAAATTTGTGTAAAAGCATGAGTCTTACAATTTTATTAATTAGCCTATTTACTAAAGTACACATATATTAAGTTAGTAATTACCTATATATAACAAATACAGTATTATATAAATAAAGATAAAATATATACAAAGGTTGTGCAAAAACACAAGACTTACAATTTTATGAATTAGCCTATTTACTAAAGTACACATATATTAAGTTAATAATTACCTATACATAACAAATACAGTATTATATAAATAAAGATAAAATGTATATGTTACCGGCAATGTGTACAATTCAGGCATTGTATATATTGCCGAGTGAATCCAGGCAAAGTATGAAATAAACTCATTTCTTAACAATTGTACAAACTGCCTAGGCATTATATAGAATGTCGAAAGTTTTGCAGGCAAAGTATAAAATGAACAACATTGTTAAAAATTGTTTATTGCAAATAACAAACATGAAATGTATTAAACATAGGATCTGAAAATCCTCATATTTTACTAGAGTAAAATTTAAAAGTGAAATATTAATTTAAGAAATTACTTGTTACAGCAGGAAAGAGAACTATGGCACTTCGAGTTGCATTTTCGATTGTTTTTAACACAAGCACATTGTTTGGTTTGACATTTAGTTTTGCAAGTGCATCTCACAAATCCTTGGCCGCTTCCTGTTGACTGAGCTGTTGCAACGGTACGAAGTCCTGTTTCTTGATCAGGCACGTCTTCTACTCGAACTAGGCTTTTTTTGTAAACTGTGACCTTGCGTACAGTTGTTTCAAAACTCCTTTGACGGTCCCTAATTTGTAAAACCCATCTTCTGTCGTATCCATGACCACTGCCAGAATATTTCTCAAGTCACCTCTTCCTTTGTCAACGTCAGGAATTGGAACACGAACAGTGACTCCTTTGGTGACGGGGGGAAACTTTTTATCGGAATTAGCTTTCATTTTCTTAGCTTGTTTTTCAAGACAAGCTTTTGACCTCTTCCTCTCTTTATCAATATTTTCCGAATTAAAACAAGGGACACACAACAGGGTTTTTTCAGTATCATCACATTGAATTGAATGGCCACATGAAATATGTATGTCCGCTAAACATTTTGTGCAGTTTTGTTTCTCATTAGTTTGCTGCAAACAAACGCTACACATTTGTAGAAGGCTAGAACTGACCGAGACATCAACGGTTGCCTCATTACCTTCTGAAGTGTTATGATCGGTTTGGAGTGGAGGTTCTAGACTTGACATTGTTTGTGTTTCTGTTGTGTGCATGTTATTAACCACTCTTTCCAAATCTTCTTCGCTGTTAATGGAATCCAAAATGTCTCGAGGCAGAGAAGATGCTGTAAGACCGACCTTTACTTTACAGCCGAAGAGAGCCTCATAGGGCGTTCTTTTGATTCCTGAATGTAAAGCTCTATTTTTCATAAGTTGCACAAATCTCAATCCCTCACTCCAACGGTCAGTTTTTTCATCTTGCATCCAAGTCGAAATCATGTTTTCAATATCTTGGTTTGCACGTTCTACACTACCCTGACTTTGAGAATGACGTGGTTTGCCATGAACAATTTTTAACGTAGGCCAATAATCTTTTAAATTGTACACTATTTTGTTTGCAAACTCCCTTCCATTGTCTGACTGCAATATACTTGGTGCTCCAATGAGAGTAAAAATATCAACTAGGTGATATGCTACTTCCTCAGCGGTTTTAGTTTTGAGAGGCTTAAGAATCACAAATGTTGTCAAATGATCCTGATAGACCATTATGAACTTAAACTCCCTGTCGGGCTGTGACTGGAAATCAATTAAATCTACTTGACAACGAGAATTAAATTCTGATGAAATCAGGGGCTTTACTACCACTCCTCTTTTCGAACCCTTTTGTTTCTTCTGACATGGCTCACACAAACTAATATATAGCTCAACATCATGACGTGTAACATTTTTGTACTTAATATCTAGCTCTTTTAACATTCGATCTCTTCCACCATGACCATGAGCTTCATGGAGAACACTTTATTCATGGAGAATTTTACAACACTGTCTCCTTGTTTTAATGGGTGTATTAGTTTTTGCACATTTTCTACGATCATTACATCATACCTGTTGAGTAGCCAGTAGTGACGAGGTTCCTTTCTGGGCTTGGCCTTGGCATCTTCGACCTCCAACACTAGCTTCTTATAGTCGTCTTCAGACAAAAAAACACTATTTTTAGCACTTGCATTCCGAATTTTTACAAGTTCGGCACTAAAACGAAGTTTCATTAGCGATAAACGATCACTAGAACTACTGATACTACTGTTCACTTGTGACATTTTCAAGCAACAATACAGTGGCACGACAGAACAGAACTGAAGCGTAGGCCTAGCACAATACTGTGGCGTGACGGAACAGAACTGAGAGCAGCGTTATAGCGGGGATGGGCGGGGGGAGTAGGTGAGGCAAGCACGTTGTAACTTGAAAACAATGGAACAGTCAGATTTTTAACTCTGCCTGAACTCCAGCAGGCATTCTATAGAATGCCTAGGCAAAGTATGAAATGTTTAAAATTTCACACTTTGCCTGCTTACTTTTGGCAATGTATAGAATGCCTAGGTATTCTATACAATGCCTGATATTACACTTTGCCGGTAACATATACAAAGGTTGTGCAAGAGCACAAAACATACACCTATATTAAGTTATGGATTACCTATTCATAACAAACACAGTTTTCTAAACAAGACAAAATAAATAAAAACGTACAAAAGCACAAAACATACCAATACACATTTACGTTAATGATTACCTATTCACAACAAACAGTTTTCCTTAACAAAGAAATATAGATATAATGGTTGTGCAAAAACACAAATCATAAAATTTTATGAATTGCCCTATTTAATGATACACAAACATATAAATAACAAACACAGTTTTCTCAAAATGCTGACAAAATACTTAAATAAAAAATAAATAAATAAGCTAACGAATACTTCAAGTAACCTAATTTAAGACATCTAATGAGTAAGGACAAAGGTTAATTAGCCATTTTTTTAACTTGGTTTCAAAAAGTTTACCTTTAAGGTTCTTTAGCTCTTTTGGGAGCATATTGTAAAATATTGCGCCTCTGATATATGGGTTATTTTGAGTAAAATTTGTTCTTCTTTGTATTCTATGATAATCCAATCTATTTCTTGTATTATGGGCATGAATATTGGCATTTGTACATGTAAACTTCTTATCCTTTCTAACTAATAAGATTGCCTGATATATATACATTGCATAAACAGTTAGTAAATTGTACTTTGCAAATAGATTTCTACATGAAGTTCGATATGATACATTTGCAATTATTCTCAATGACTTTTTTAGTAATACAAAAATTCTTTTTAAATATGTTTCAAAAGTACCCCCCCATAAGATAATACCATATCAGATATATGGATGAATTAACCCAAAATAAACCATTCTAAGTGCATCGGAATTTAAGTATGATGAGATTCTTCTTAGTAAAAATATAGAGGATGACAATTTTTTACATGTATGATCAATATGTAGGCCCCAGTTTAGATTCTCATCTAAATATAAACCCAAAAATTTACATACTGATTTTGATTCTATTCTCAAGTCATCTATAATTACCTGCAGCTTGCTTGATGATTTATTTGGATTGAAGCATATTAATTCTGTCTTTACCATGTTTAATTTAGATTATCCTTTTCAAAATGGCACTTGGCATCTCGTAATAAAATGTTTACATTATTGCTAAGAGCATCCAAATTTTTTGCCCAGGCTAAACATGAAGTGTCATCTGCATACATAGTTAAGGAGGACATGTTACTTGGCCCAAGACTAAAATCATTAATATAGCTAATAAAAGGAAAAGGGCCTAGCACTGATCCTTGAGGAACTCCATAGTTTATATTTCTTATATTAGACCTTACTTTTTGTACCATGTCCCCATTGTCATACATTAATTCTGTACATTGCTTCCTATTGTTTAAGTAAGAGCTAACTAATTTTAAAACATTTCCTATAATTCCACTTTTATTTAATTTTGACAAAAGGATCCCATGATGAACTCTATCAAAAGCTTTAGTCAGATCTAATAGAACTCCTGCCACTTTAAAGCCATCATTTATTTTTTCAAGTGCTGTGTCATAAAATTCTGAGGCTGCTGATATTGTGCTACGACCTTTTCTGAAGCCATGCTGAAATTCAGCAAGAATATTAATATTATTACTAAATTCAGTAATTTTCTCTAATATATATTTTTCTATAATTTTACTAAAAGTAGAAGTTAAAGCTATTGGTCTGTAGTTCTGAATAGAGCATTTCTCCCCTTTTTTGTACAAAGGTTTAACTACCGCTAACTTAAGTATTTCAGGGAATATACCTTCACTTAATACACTTTGTATGAGGTGAGACAATGGCTTCATAAGTTCATCCTTGCATTGTTTTAATACTAAGGGTGATATATCATCAAAACCAGCAGACTTATTAGATTATCTATGATCAAACAAACTTCTTTTTCAGATATAGGCGGAAGATTGCTTAGACTGTATTGAGTAACCAACGGAATTGAATTCAAGCTAGACATGGTTACGTTATCACAAATTACATCATTTTCTACAGTATCTATGAAAAAATCATTAAACATACTACTAACAACTTCAGGATTACCTTCTAAGCAATTATTTACATTCAGTTTTATGTTACCCTTTTCATCCTTTGATTTTCTGACCTCGTTGACTAGCTTCCAACAAGTTTTGGATACATTATCAGAATGTGTTATTTTATGACTGTAGAAATCAAATTTTAATCTTTTTACTTCTTTTCTATACTGGTACTTAAAATACTTATACTTCTCAATGAAAAATTTCAGCCCAGTTGATTTAAACAAATCATACATATCATTCATTTGTTCCTTTAGCTTAATAGTTTTACTATCTAATGTTACATGTCCAGACTGAGATTTTTTAAAACCACTTATATCCAATTTCTTTATAGGGCATACACAATTTAAATGCCATGTCAGAATCTCAAAAAAATTCTCCCATTTGCTATTTGTGCCATCAGCAATAAATACAGTTTGCCAAGATTCTTTCTGTAGACTTGTTTTTAACATATGTATATTGTTTGGTGAAAATAGCCTTCTATACCCAAATTTATGATTTGATTTAAAATTGTTTGGGCTATCTGATTTTAGAACTAAGATTTGACCTAAATGATCCGATATATGACCATTAAAAACACTATAAAATTCAACTTCATTGTAATTAGTAATGATATGATCAATGGAGGTTGAAGAGTTTGAGGTTACTCTGGTGGGAATGTGGCCTAATAAATCCTGAACACCTTGGGACTTTATACAGTCTGTAAAACTTCTACTTGAATGTGAGTACTAAAGTGTTAATGTTTATATCACCTAATACAACTATATTGGGCCTACTGTATTTTGAATTTAGCTTAGTAAGTACACTATCAAACGTTTTAATGAAAGAATCAATATTTCCTGATGGGGATCTATAGACCCCTACTACGTAAAATGTTGTTGAACAATAAATTAATCTTATAACACTAAGTTCACACTCTATCTCTACAGAATAATCTTTAGCCCATAGTATATTTTCTGCTGACTTAATATTAACATCATTTTTACAATAAATAGCTACTCCTCCACCTTTATGATTTGAACGGCAAAAGAAACTAATCAAGCTATATCCTTGTAACGCATAAAACTCAATATTATCTTTGGATTTTTGGTGTTCAGAGACTACAAGTACATGGGGCCTTATATCAGTAACAAGAAGTTCAAAAATGTCAAATTTGTTCCCTAGACCCTCAACATTATAATGTACAAAACTAGGGTTGAAAGACTTGAAATCACAAACATACGAATTACTAAAATCTGTTTCAGTTAGGCCTACTTGTGCTTCTTTAGACCAAGCCTTTGGCCCATTTAAGTTAGGCTTGGAGAAGCTTGGGCGTTTTCCGTCCCAAGTAAAGTTCTTTCCCAAAAGTAAAAGAACTCAATAACAGCAACAACCTAACAAACAATAATGCTTGAAAGTAATATCATCCAGTGAAAATCAACTAAAAGCTTACAGAAAACACAAGTTCAAAAACACTAAGTTAATATTAAGTATAATAATCATAACGAGACTACATTAAATTAATAGATGTTATGATAATACAATAACAAGTACAAACTATGACAGAAATAATCATAATAGAGCAAAAAATAACCATATCTTGTTGCTCTTCGATTCTTTAAATCTCCCCATGTTATTCTTATGGCTGAAAAACGTCCTTAGAGGGCTTCCTATACCCATCAGGGTAAAACTATTGAAAAATTAAGACCTTATTGCACAACTACGAATTATATAAAAATATGTTATCAAAATTGAAAGCTATTCGCTTACTCTTTTCACACTATCTAAAACTTTACTAAGTATTAGATAGATGTATATGTCTTTTCATCCAATATCTTATTACGTTGAATTTTAATAAACCTGATTAATTTGTGTCAGAACAATATGCCTGAGCTGTAAATAAATATATTATACCTTGGAAAACTCTTTCGCTTAGAACAACTAATAGTAAATTAAGAACAAACAGAACCTTGAGGTGCCTCCCAATACATATTTTGTTTCACCTGAAACAAATTTACATATTGTTCTCTTTCATATCAGTAAAGTAACTGCTACACAAAGTGTGTGCTTCCTATAGTTTCCATAATATATAATAATCCACTGTGTCAAGCCTTTGTTATGTCGGTGAATACTATATTTCTGAACATTTCTCCTTGTCACAAACTACTGTGAATGTTTCCCATTAAAGAGATGAGTGACTTGTTGGTTTGAAAACTGTGCTGGTTATTGATAAAAACACTTACTGTAATAAAAAAAAACCTTCTAGTTTTCGTTTCATCAGTTTTTCCAGTATTGTAAAGATTAAAGCGATGTATGTCGTAATTACTAATAGAACCCCCTCCATTTTATTCACAGGAATAACCACATGACATTTCAAACTGGATATTCACCTGATAGAAAACTTAATTTAGGTGCTCTACAAATGTTAAAACTTGCCTACAACTATATACAAAATAGTTCCTATGATAAAGTCAATATGAAAATGTTGGTTAATTTTAAAATTATGTAAATACTGTACTATTCCTAAAAGTCAGATTTTCAAGAAGCTGCGCTGTATTAGAATTTACTAAGAGCTTAGATAAATTGTTGATTATGTAGGGATTGTCGTATATTATCAATGGTTGAATTCACCAAGTAAGTGCCTGTTCAATAAAATGACGAATAAACACTCAAATTCACAGTAGAGGAAATTCGTCATTTTATCATGACAATTAATCATCCCTTTGATTACAGGCCTACGTTCAGATCATTTATCACCAGCTAAAATAGTAAGACTGAACTTTCACACGATAAGTAACTTTAAAAATTAAAGAATGTATGACACGCCCACTAGAAGAAAGCTTGAACGCCTTCAATATCGTTGAAACTATTTACACACGATATCGTGTGAAATACGGCATCTCTTATTTGAAGGCGTATACTGATTTCACAAAAATTAGTTTAGCATTGTCTTTTCCAAATTGGTCAATACTATAGTTCCATAGAATTAGCAGAGTAAAATGTAATTGTGCTGTAACTCCATTCTTACGATTATACATTAATTCTCTTGAATATACAGTATAAATATTTTATACATCCTCGTTCAGGCTATTAAATATTTTAATGCTGAGTTGTGATATATAAAGCAATCCATCATTCCAAATTAAAATAGGACTACTTACTTCTTGAGCAACAACAAAAGCAGTGCACTATTGTTTGTGTGAACAAAGAAATAATTTGTTTAATTCAAAAGTGCTAGTTGAAACTTCAAGAAAAAGAAACCATCGTAACAAATAATTTATTTTAATCGTGAGTTTGTCATGTATGTCTTTAGCTGCTTCTTTACATATTTCATTTGAAAGAATGTATATTTTCCTGCTTATATAGAAATAAATTTATACTTTTTATATAAGTACAGAACAATTAAGAATATTATGTTCTATCTGTGATATAAGTAAGCGGACAATATAAAAAGTAGAGTTGCATACACATAGATTTCCTATGAAATGTTGAATGTTGTGTTTGTAATGCAGTTTAAACCAGCTGAGGTTGCGGGCCTCACTAACTAACCAACTATCAGGCACAATAATACTTCTGTTAGAAGGACATCTAATGTAGGTGTATAAAATCAAGGATGAATCTGTTGATTATAAATACCTATAATAGACATCTTATAGGACTATTTGTCTCAGTAATTTGGTTAGTTAGCAAGGTCTACCACTACAGCTGATTTAAACTGCATTACATTTACATCGGACTACACTAGCGCTCCACAATGGACCACAAAACAGCTGATAATTTTGGATGTATAAAATTAATGATAGGTTTCATCTTGTCTTATGAAAAATAAAGAATTAATAAGATTCTTTTAGATAAGAATTGATTGGATAAACAATCATATGTTTATCTAATGTGGTTTATGAGTTGACTTGCTGCTGATTCAAAGCTGTAAAAATAAACGATGTCAATTCACTTTGCATCCCTTTTAGGGAAGTTGATAAGATCCTTTTTGTCCAAGGGTGTATATCCTGTGTTTTAGTGAATAAATAATAACAGATTCGTAGCACTGAAATGAATAACTACCAAATTTCCAGTAAGTAAAAAATGAAATGTAAACTATTACATTTTCTTGTGAAAACCCCACTCCTGTAAGAAAAATGACCCTAACCTCTGTCTCCGTTTGGTCTTTTTTTGGCGTTGTCAAGCCAAGAAAATCATTTTAAACTGAAGCTTACGAGTTATGACTGCAGTATCCGGTCATTAAGTACCGCAGGTTTCAGAAAGCAAAAGTAAATTCACAAAAATTAGTAAATTTTGTACTGTCGAACATGTTGGGGTTTAATGTCGAGATTTTCAAATATGAGGCCCAGTGGTTGTGTCAAACGTCTCTCGTCTGCAAGCCGTACTGTTGTTTCTGGGTTCGATTCCCGATTGTGACCAGACATCCCCTAGGAACCACGCCATCCAGGACGCGTGATCCTTTCACGGATCAATATTTTAAAAAAAACTCTAAAATAATATAGGGAATACATAGAATAGTAAACAAAATGCTTCCGTGAGCATAATCATTTTATTTTGTTTATCATTTGTTTACTGTGTATCTCGCAATAATGGGATATGACCGTATTTATTGACATAACAAGGATATCTTTTTATGGATTTATCCTCTTCGTTTTAAAGTACCGTAACATTTAGACATCCAAGCTATATTTTATTTTACAAGAAACACAGAAAAAGAATTAGGGCCTATTAGTTACATTTATCATGTAAGCCAATTTAAGTGTATGTGCACCTATATAAAATAACAAACTGTGCATTCCAATTATTAAATGTCTGAATAGCCTTATTTTTTCACAAACTTATTTTGTAGCTGCTCATTTATTTTACCTTATTTAGTGCTATTACACTACATTATTTTAAGATTATACCGAGTAGTGAGTCTAAATATTATATTAATATTTAAATTAAATAGTTCAGACAAAAAGAAACAGAAAGAGTGTGAATATATACTCTGTATCTTAAGCAATGTCGAGCTGTGAACTGTGTTGTAAGACTTCACACACAAAACATTGAGTTTAATCTGTTTTTACACCCACAGTGCCTTGAACGTCTAATCGACCATGAAAGCTACTCCAAGAGGAAATGCTGAAAAAAGTGCTCTTTGTTAGGCCTATACTTCCGTGAACAAACTAATTCATTTGCTATCTTTTATTCGACGATGTTATGTTAAATTGCTAAGTTGGTTTATATGAATCAATATAACATTATCTGCTTTAGCATCTGCAGTCAAATAAAGTTATATGTCTAGTATGTGGGCTACTGTTGTGACAATATCATATATCTACTGCTTATAACTGCAAATACATTCTGGCATATATCCACATGAAGTTTTTATCCACTTTCCTTCAATAAAGTCCATATCCAAATCATTAATTTGTATAATGGACACTATAATCCAAATAAGTTTATTCAAATTATTATGAACTTAATTGTACACAAATATACACGAATAACTACCCTAAGAAAGCTTGATTGGATTGAAACCATTTATGGTCAGGCCTACTCATCCTTCGAACGCACGAATAAGGTCCACCTGCCCACCCACCAATCTCAGTCCCGCAGATCCTATTCAGGACGAAGACGTCTTCAGTCGTGCCGCCTCTGTTCCATTCAGTTCAGGGTCGGGAGAACTTTCTCGCGCGTAGCCGTGACCTTGAGAGTCAGCTGTTATGCAATTATCGCCGTGATCTTGACTCTACAATGGAGTGCACCAGCTGACTGTTACGTCTGCCGTTCCTTCTGTCGCCGCTCTTCTATCCACGGATAACCATGTACTTGTGACGTGAACAGTGTGTGTTGAGTGTGGCGTCTTTGGATATTGATTGACAGTCGATGATGTAAGTAGGCCTATAATTCATTTGGGTATAGTGTTGCAAACTGTCTAGCAATAATAATCGAACCAAAAGTGTTTTAAAGACGTAAGAACGTTACCTGGAGTTTGAATGAACGTTTTTGGATATGATATTCCTTAAGTCAATGCGGAAACTACTTACGTTTGTATTTTAATCATCAGCAGCGGCGTGCTTTTTAAGTGTTTATACTGTTGTAGTTATATCCGAACTATATTTGAACTAAACTTTCATAATATAAATATATTGTCCCACAATGAGGTAGTTAGGTTGTCTTCCTTCTCTGTGTACGAATGTTTTTAATTTGAAACATCTCAATTAGAAGAGTTGCCGCAAAATCTCAGATCAAAAGGACAATAATTCAATAAGGAAATCGAGAAATATTAAAATCATATAGACCTAAAGATAATAAGCACTCAGTAAAAACATCATTTTGAGATAAATTTTTAAAATTATACTACTAATTTAGTGAACAGTTCGTTGCGCAATAGCGACAGAAGACTATGACTACTTTTTGTCAGCAAGCCATACAACACAATGAACAACAATGGAAGCGCCACAGTTCGCTAGCATTTCTTTTTCATGGTCGTTATTTTTAAATGGAAGTAATAATAAATTATACATATAGACTACTCCAATAGTACTCCATATATAACAAATTATACATGTATGAACGACATAGGTATAACTAGCCTACTTGTGATTGCGTTTGGCTGTAATAGTGAAAAGAACAAACGCCCAGACAAAACAGTAACTATTCGCTCTTTCAGTACCTATTAATAATCTAGGTTGTTCCAGATTGTAAGCCTTAGGTCCAGTTTTGAAGAATGTTACCTGATTTGGACGTTTGAACATGAATATAAGTGATATTTACATTACATTCATGTTGAAGCAACTATATTTGGTGATCGCTTTGATAATGGTTGTTAGGTGAGGTTCGTCTTTAAATATGATTTGATTTACGTTTTTAAATAATGTGGTTTTTAACAATTATTTCAACAATTTACAAAAATTTCAATGTTAAGGAATAATCTGTTAGAATATTGATATTTCTCACTTTTTTAACGGAATTGGAACCGTTTAGCTGGTCGCACTTATCACTACAAATTTCTTATCACCAAGAAGGCCCAATGTTCAGTCAGTCGTCTGCTCTGTCGTTGTTTGTTTTTGTATCAAACTGTGCTGGTTAGGGGAGAAGATGGCTTGTACATTTTGTAATTAATTTGTATGTCTTAAGTAGGACTCTCCGATAATCTATAAATATGAGTCTTCTTTTTGAATCTAGAATCCTCTGAGTCTAACACAATCACATTTTCAGAAACGAATGTACACAGTTCAAAGGCCTACGCGATTCAATGTTGTTGTCACCCGTAGATGCGATTTTTTCAGTCTACATAACCTTATATTTGAAAACTCAGCCCTTACCGTCGTTGTTCGGATAGTGATCATGTTGATGACTGAAGTTCACATTTGGGAAGATGACATGATATGTCAATATTTTCTAAGGAAACGATGCTTTAATGGCATCTCACTAATATATAGTAAACAAACAGGAAACACTCCAGAACGATGCAATCTTGTTAAATCAACAATCGAACACTAATATGTGACCGGAAACGTGCATTTAAACTTCACATTGAAGATGTCACGTCCTCATTTTTCTTCCATACAAAACTACCAATTTGATTCATGTTATTACAACTAAAGAAATGCGAAAGTCGGGCTACTATAATTGTTCAGCTATTCGTTTCAGTGAGCGCCCTCTTGAATTATTCAGCGTTAAAATCGAATTTAAAGTCCATAGGGAGTAGAACAGAGTGTATACATTAAATTCGTCTGTATATTCCGTGTAGTCAGAATTCTAGGGAAGATCATCGCCAACTTTTAAGTGTAGGCTACTTAAGGGTTCGACGCTATTTACTGACAAATTTGCGTGGTCTGTTTCAGCTTATCGAAATGAGATTATTCTTCAAATCAAATTGCATTGCATTTACTTGATCAGAAGTACTTCAAAATTTAAAAATTATTCATAGTTCTGTAAACATAAACTTACTGACTGACTGAGTGAACCTGAATGTTTATTTTTCTGTTTTTACGCCTGGATGTAAGTCATTTTATTTTGTGAACCTGGGTAAGCGTTTATTTTATTTTTCCCTGCTTTGGTTCCTGTTTAAAATTTTAGTACGTGCTATACTGCTGTTAGGTATTCTTTTATCGCACTAATACCTTAATTGTTGCTGTTTATTGCCGTAAATAGTGTACAGCTTTTTATTACTTCTAATAGGTAGGTAAGGAGCATCTTGTGCAGTGCTGGATCTATGGTGGAGGGGCAAGTGCCTCAGTAATAAAGAGCTGGGAGTAATAAATTAATTATGACGTTAAATGGACGAGTCTTGGATTTGGGTGAGAAAACCACACGTCAAGGCTAAGTTAGATGAGCGAAGCGAACTTGTATCTATACTCTATATGGGTGGAAGTATAGAGTTGATGGTCATCGAGTGTGTGGTTGACCCAACCACCATAAGTATGTTTTGAAGGAATCAAGTTTTCAGTGAGATCTACACTTTTATTTCATTTTACTTTCTCCCATATGCGTTAGCATGGAGAAAGTATTGTGGTCGTAAAAAAATTTTTTACAATATTTGAACTAAACTTTCATAATATAAATATATTGTCCCACAATGAGGTAGTTAGGTTGTCTTCCTTCTCTGTGTACGAATGTTTTTAATTTGAAACATCTCAATTAGAAGAGTTGCCGCAAAACCTCAGATCAAAAGGACAATAATTCGATAAGGAAATCGAGAAATATTAAAATCATATAGACCTAAAGATGATAAGCACTCAGTAAAAACATCATTTTGAGATAAATTTTTAAAATTATACTACTAATTTAGTGAACAGTTCGTTGCGCAATAGCGACAGAAGACTATGACTACTTTTTGTCAGCAAGCCATACAACACAATGAACAACAATTTTTATATAAATATATAAATAATAATTTATTTATAATATAAAAATATAAAAATTCATTTTAGGGTCCCCCGAACCCAAAAAGTGGGGTTTTCGAAAAAATGTTTGATATCTGTCCGTTTGTGTGTCTGACTGTGCAGTTCGCTGAAGACCAAATGGATTGATCAATTTTTAAGAAATTTGGTATGTAGGTGTATTTTTAGCAAATAACTCCATACCGTTTGTTTTTGTTTTTTTCATTTTTTGAAGATTTTTTATTTTTATGGGCAAATAACAGACAAAAATGAACCTTTATCAAAAACAGCTATTACAATTTTGAATACATTTTCAGGATAGATGTAAATTACAATTTAAAATATTGTAGTAAACACTGTATGTCTCTAACGTGACTAGTTTTTTAGTTATGGCAAAAACATATATTTGGGAATCAAACACGTAATTTTCAAATATTTGACTTTTTAGTTTTTAATATGGGGAAAAGTTTGTGCCAATTCTTTAGAACCATTTATTTTTAACGTGTCTGGTAAATGAATTTTAGATAAATGTGTAAATTGGTCTGTTACCAAGTAATATCTAGAAACTTTACTAACGTATTATAATTTGGATGGTGTTAAATTTTTAGTGTATATCAGGAAATTGAGAGCTAGTGAATTTTAGGTATCCAGAACAGACCAGTACCGTAGCAATGGTTAAAAATTACTATTTTAGTTCGGATAATAGTAACTCAAGTCATTGCTTATTAAAATGGATGTAATCTTTTTTTGTACATTTTCGAATTCTTTTCATGACAGACGCTACGGAGGATGGCAGTTAAATGTATAGTAAGGACTAGACTCAAAAGTTTGTGTTATGTATTATTTAGTTAGTTTTCCTTTTTGTAACGCTGGCCACACTACTGGATACGTGGTCAGTGACATTTCCCGTAAATTTTAAGAAAATGTATAATTGTAATTTTTGTTGGAAAATAAATCATTATTTCAATAGTACTGTACTAGTTTTTGTAAACTGTGACAAGGTGGAAATTAACTTTCTATCCCGGTCTGGGATGCTCTTTTATTTTTATTTTGCAATTTTCTGTGTATTTATATATAGTACTTGAAAAACAATATACTAATCATTTATTATTAATCGGCTAAACAAATGAACATAAATATAATCCTTCAAAAATCATTCCATACTTAAAGTTACCCCTAAAACTTGTACTACGTATACAAGAATACAGTGGTAGTTGTAAAGTTAGCCGAGAGATGGCAGCAATAGCACCAGACACCCTCTTCAACAGGTGGTCGGCTAAATATGGCACGAGGCAGTGGTGTGGTGGCGCAACGCACGAACGCGGCCCAGGCCTACCAACCTCACTCCCCCTCCCTTCCGTAGCGTCAAGGCCATACCATACCAACTCTCCGAGACCTTGTTTCTTCTTCGTTTGTTGCTCAATAATTTTTAGTACTCCATTAAAATTTTATTTTCAAGGATTTCATAGCGCAGCCCTTCGTCTTTATAATTACTTTTTTAACTCTACTGAGCATTACTATGCCTTCATTTTTGTTTTTGCATACTGAGATTTTAATTTCTAATTCTAGACTTATTTGCTTTAATATACTGTAAACTCGTATCAGTTATGAAAGTAAAAACTAAAGAAAATTAAACAACTTAAACCATGTTTTAGGGGTTAAATGTCAGTCTGATTCGAAAATTGTTTGGAAAAAAAATGAATGCTAGTTCTAAATTTAAAGTTAAATATTAAATGACGATTAAATATTTGTCACCATAGAGCAAAGGAATATTTGAATTGATATGACATCTAAGTAAAAAATGGGGGAAAGAAAATTCACTCGGGAAAAGTATCTTTGTACCAGTACATAAAGACTTAAAAAATCAGTAATTAGGTTTTGGTTCATTTTGCTTTTAAAAAATAATAGATTTTCATTATAACATTATTCAGAATGATAACTAATTTTAATTAACTTGTAACATTTTACAAAATAAATACGCCGTAAACACAATTTATAATGCCTTTTTGACGATTTCACCTAAATCCTACTCTGCTAGTAAAATTTAGATAATGTTGGAATTTCGAAATAAACGCTGACTGCAGTCTTAAAATAAATATGGTGGTTCCGAATGTTTATTTATTAAGACAAAACAATTGTATTCATCAACTTCGACTATAAACTACATTGGTACATTTCCGTAAGTTTGGTAATACTGTAGTCCTCTAAAGGGATACAATTTCATAATTATTCAGGAGTTCGTGGTGCAAACTTGTTATTAGATCATCTTCCCAAATAACCGTTTATCAACATGTATATATATATCTATGGCAAGAGAAAGAAAATTAGCCCTTTAGAACACGTTATCTTATCACAAAGCAATTCGACTTAATTTCAAAATCGATAGCCTCTCGTTATAATAGATGAATTGTAGATGTCGAAATAGAGGTTAGAACTTCGGAATATCGGTTGATTCCAAAACTCTTCATCTTCTTCCTTTGTAGAAAATTAAATTGAGGATTTTATGTAAACTTAAACGATTCTAGGCGTCATCATCATAAAAAGTAGCTTACGGATTATTTGCATAGTTATATACTAGTTTAAAATCGATGATTATTTGCATCGATATATACTAATTTATAATTAATGATTATTTGCATCGATATACTAGTCTATATAGATTATTATTCGCTTACATTAAAAAAACATTACTGATGATAGGCTACCAAACCCTCTCATTATGCCTGGGAAGGTCGTAAGCATTTGTGAAATTGAGGAGGGGAGAGAGTTGTGGAGGGAGTTAAATTGTAGATTTTTGGATTACGTAATTTTTAGATTGCTTCACACCAGTGCAAGACGTCAAGAAGTTTTTGAAGGCGCATCAAACTGGTAACAAAATTTACTGTTCTCTGAATTAAAATAAGATAAATGAATTTACATTTTAAATGTAATTTTATTTGATTGTTCTGTTCATTACACACGATAATACATCCTAGGTTGTTCCAGATCGTTGCTTCACTGCTTACTACAATGTCAAGGGGATTTTGATATCTCAAGGTGAAAACCATTGCTTCATACGTCATTTGGTTTCTGAACACTCTGACATGTCGCCCATAATATCGCACACGAAGTTGTTGGGTTGAACTGTCAACAATTATTTTACATAACTAGAATCTACAGTTTCCGGTGACAACCGCGTCAAGGTACTATCTACAATATTTACAAGATGACCAGACGTTTCGCCCATACTGTGATGTGGCATCCTCAGTGGTTTCTCTGAGACTGAGTCTCAGAGTTATGACACCGGCCGCTTAAGCCTAAGTTCTAAAATTATTTTACATGTTTCGCTTGGTCGGACATTTAGCTCGTTCGGGCCGAATTTCCGACCCTCATAGTTCGACAAAGTAAAATCCGTTGATTCATACGTCACATGGTTTCAGAATAATCTCACATGTCGCCCAAAATATCGCACACGTAATGGTTGGGTTAAACTGTCAACAATTATTTAATCTGTTTCGCTTGTTCGGACATTTAGCCCGTTCGGGACGAATGTCCGACCCTTAACGTTCGACAAGGGTTAGTACCCAAACCAATTTATTCGAGGTAATTATCCAGGAATCATGCGTGAGGTAGGGGGTAAAAGATAAAGATACACCAACCCTTCCTAATCGCTTTAGATTCGAAGAAAAAAACCACTTGTTTGCTTTGATGTTTTGCTTTTTGCTGACAGAAGAGTGGCCAGCCACCCACCTCCATTCACGAACGTTGTTATTGACCCATACACTCATCCATCTACACTCATCACTCTCATTCACCCATATACTCATATTCGCCCATATCTCTACGATCGGCGTCGTAGAGATGAATACCAGCCCTTACACATAGGCCTACTTCACGACGTTTTTTCCCGAGTCAAAACGTCGCAACCAGTGTTACTGTTACTTTTATAATTGCAAATGGAAAACACCTGTTTTGTTACTACTCATGATAAGAGGAGGACACGTGTTTCTTCTATGTTGATTGAGAATTGCTTTGTAATTTTTTTAAATTATTAGGGGCATTTAAATCGTAAAGGGCAACTTAATAAGGTTTACATATAAAATAATAAATAAATAATTTAAAAATTGACACGCAATAAAAAATAAAACAAGGCCTGATAAATTAAATTTTAAAATCATACAAAACGTTTGGGCACAAGGGTTAAAATATCTAAAATATAAATACAATAGTAAAGTTAATTTTCGCTCCAACAAAAATATTGATCCAAGAAAATATTTATCAATTAAAATTAATTTAAAAAATAGTGTATAACTGTCGAGCTAAAAGTCTATTATGATTGAAAAAAAAAAATAAAATAATAATAAAAAACTGCTAAAATTAACTAACAGTGGTAGTAAGTCAATACTGACACCACACGCATGCGCTGACTAACTTGTCGCTTAGTGCTTTGATTGGAGACAAAAACGTTCTGTCGCGCGACGTCGCATTCTGTCTCCGAGAAACTTGCGACAAAGTTGCATGCAGTGTGTCACACTTATATATATTTACCACCATCGAGTATTTTGTTTCGTCGCGAGACAAACGTCGCATCCAGTGTGCGGCTGGCCTAATTATATATAGTTTATTAGAACAGTTTATAAGAGTCTAGTACTTTTTGAAATAGCAAGTACAGCTTTTTATACGTCAGTGACATTTTATTTTACACCGCACTCAAACATTGTTAAAAGAGAACAGCCCAAACATCTGTGGCAAATTATTAAATGGACCTCCCGGGATTAAGTCCGTGACATTCTGCATTGGATGCAGAAGTGCTTACCACTAGGTTGACAGCGAATGGACAATTGACGTTGTTTTGTGAACAGGTTCAAGTTGGCAATCCAGCAGCAGAATTTATTCTAGTGGATTTTATTAGCTCAACATGAATAAGCAATCCAGGCGTTAATTGTGAAAGTGCATAACCAGAGGTGCACTTGTACTCATAAAAGATGTAGGAGAAATTGTGGAAATGGAACAGACAGAATGGGTAGGAAGAATGGATTGGATTACTTTTGCAGGCCCTCATAGCATTGATTTTACTATATAAATGTATAGTAAAATCAATGCTCATAGCCTCTTAATGTTTGACCAATTTCTAGAGAGGAGCCGCTATAATTTATGTTTTGTGGATGTAAATGGGTGATGTTACGAAATTACTGGGCATACAGAAAAATGATTAAGGGGGGAGCTAATGCTAAAAAATAATTTTTTCCAAACATTATTTTCTGCAAATTTTGGTTCTATATTAAATTCTGGCCTCAAAAACAATAAATATAAGGCTTAACGGTTTTTGTAACATAAAAAACATATATTTTAAGTTCGTATTTCAGGATGGATGTTTGACAGCACGTCGAGGATTTGTTATACTACTATAACTAAATTTAGTAATTTTATATATTGTTATCAGGAAAATTTAATGGTTATATTCTTGCATCTCCTTCTTGCGTTTCGTGTATTCATATCTTAGTTGTGATTATATGCCGTTATCATTAAAATTCCTTTTAAAACATGGGGTAATTGTATTAGCCTCGCTGGATAAATCGTTATTATCGAGAGCTCAGTCAAACAAGAAATCTTCTTTGAATCGTTGGATGGGGTCCCTACATGTGAAAAACAACTTCACTCTTTAATATTGTATCGACGAAAATGGGTTTGGAAACGAGACCAACTTTAATTTCCACAGAAGTTAGACCTTTGATCCTGCAGAAAGTGGTTGTTTTTGTCCTTCATCCTTGCTCTTAGGGTTACTGCATCATGATAAAAACTTATCCCTGTGGACCATAAAAATTGGCTACGTAAAATTCTAATATGCTTCCTTCCATCTATACTTACCTGATCAACTGTTCTTTTCTAGGTGTTTATTGAAACAGATCGGTCAAGTTCGTAACTCTGATTCAACTATTTAGAGAGAATGTGTTGTCTTACAGAATCGTATAATTGGCCATTCTTTGACAGATTTTAAAACTTCCATTTGGTTTTAGTTTGACTAAAAAAGGTACTAAAGTCATCTTAAAAACTTTTTTAAAAACGTGTTTTACTTTGATCTATTTCAATAAATAAGGGTTCTTTGTGCAAGTCGAAACGTCGTGAAAGTCTTCTCAAATTATGACTCTTATAGACTAGATTTATAAGTCCCTTACATAGTCTCTCGTCTATTTGTGTTCTTGAAGTATATTATTTTGATGAAATGAAACTGCTTCTGGCCTTTTATGGAAACAGAAACCTTACCATTTATAGACCTATTTCTTCACTACTGTTTTTATCAAAACAAATATATTGCAAAACACATTTTATCTACTAAAATTAATTAATCATAAAATAGCGTTAATAATCTCCAATTTATTCACCACTTCGGATGTCCAAAACTTGGGTTCATCACGTGTACAGTGGTAGTACTTAATTCATTTTCAGTTATTATAAATTCGCAACTGATGATACATTTCACCAATGCTACCATGACACCAGAGATGAACCAACTATTCCTCCTGTAAGTAGTCGACTTCCGTTTCCTATGAACGCGGAGGGTGTGTGTTTTTAGACCAGCCCGCTCGGCCCACGTGCCTGTTATCTACCCCGCCCCGTTCCTCGCCATGGTCACGTGACATGTAACGGGACCTCCCTGTCCTCATCGTAGGAGCACAGGCCTACTCAGTGGCCGTGTTTAGATTTGCATTGGGTTATGGTTTTCAGAAAATATCTGTTAAATTGAAATTAATGGTAGAGCTGTAGAAAGGTTAAATAAGGTAAAAAACACACACGATAAAATTTCATTTCGACGGATTTGTAATAGTTCATAATAACACATTCAAGTAGGGGTTATACATATATGTATATGTTATATATGTATATGTTATATATGTATAGAGGTAGTATTATTGCTGTACGATTATTTTATCCTGTGATGAAAAGAAAAATTCTCAAAAACTGTCACAAATAAATTATAACTGTTTTATTTTCAACAGGAACTTTTTAACATTTTTAGACTTCTATTCATTCAAGTATTTCGCTCGTTCATCTCTACCAACCTTCGTTCTTTATTATTATAAACCAATTGTGTTCTTTTGCAAGTTTGTTTAAAATGAGTGAAAAATAAATCATTGATTTTTAATCCATGATGTAATCGAGGGTTAAAACACGATAGGTTTGAGATTTCCATTTATCTCACTTTTTTGCGCCGCTTTCAAATCATGGTATCGAAGTTATTTTTGTTTTGTATCACAATTGGTTAGTGAGTGTATGATTATACAAATGGAATCTCGGAAATCATACAAACCCAAACTGAATGGGTGATATTGTGTTGTTAAGACTCCAGTAGCCGACCGTCATCTGATACAATTTCCGTCTGCAGTCAGCGTTCGAGTTAGCATATTTTCACAGACAAACATCTGGAATACAAGCTATCTTTCAATGCAAGTCTTAAAAGAATTGTTTGTGATCATAAGGTAGTATCAAAATTGTCCCATAAGATTTGTCAAAACAACGTTTGGGAAATGAGCAGGACAGCGTGAAGTAATGTTTGTAAAGATGGTAGTGGCACAGTATATATTCTGTAGTAGTGGGCAATGAGTTAGTGAGGATAGGTGGCACCTAAGATTCGTTATTTCAGGGAAGGTAGGGGGGGGGGCTACCTGAGCAAGATTCGTTGTTAGTGGGAGATAATCTTATGTATTGTTATAAACCACCGAAAATCTCTTAGATGTTATTTTATGTTGAGGTCTTTGGAATCATCTGACAAGAAGTCATGTTTGTAGGACCGCTGGGTGGTGAGCAAGGTATCGTGTTCCTAGGGAAGATGTTAAGACTTCTAGAGACTTTTTTTACGAGAAGGTGTGTGTGCCACCAATATAAATAGTGTAAATTTCCTCAGCTTAATGTTATTTCAATATAATTGGTTTTTATTCTTGAGTCATATACACATGAATCGGTTGCATGGGTGTTTTAATTATTATATTCCAGTATTCGTAAACTGCACTAAAGCCAATTTAGTTTATGATGCTACCATGTTCTATGTATGTGATGTTTCTTAGAGAGTCAGCCAAACTGTATGTCCAGTAAAACTATAAAATATACGGTTAGCAGGCTATGTCATCCCTTATTAAAGTGGTTCGCCATTTTTAACACTAATCAATATGCACTTCTTATTTCAGAGTAACAGTGGGAAATGGGCCAGAGTAGAATACGATGGATTTGTGATTAGATTATATGTTGGTTCGATTTGTTCGAACATGATTGTGAAAGCCTGAAGACAGCTGCGAAGGAGCTGTTTGTTGTGTTATTTCTACTACAATATAAATGGCTGTGATAAAAAGGAAATTGAATCATGAATTATTTCTCAATTTCGAGCAGATTTTAAACGATAACTATGTAAGAGTTTAATTTGATTGGTAATCGTTGTGACATTTTAAGAACATTTGCACTATATAACTTCAAATAAAACATAACCTCAAAATTCATAGCTTGAACTCACAGACAGTTTCTTTGCTCCTAATTTCATCTTCTTTATCTATCTTCATCAGTTGTACCGTGCAATACAATTTATTTATTTACAATATTAGTAAATTTGTTATAGTATCTACAGTATGTTTTGTATGTGAGAAAAATCCTCACGTGAATGCTGTCTCTGTGAGAGGAAGAGTCGTCTTATCAGTACTGTTGTGACATTCACTTCTTGCTCAAAATAAATACATATACCCTACATAAATTACTTACAGTACCACACTAAACCCATTATTTTCAGTAAAAAAATCAATATTAAATATAGAAAAAATATTCATAAGGAAAAGAGTGAATTCATCCAAACGTAGGGACAGTTAGTTGTTTGATCTACACGAAAATATGTACCAATTTTAGATTTGGACTAGTGAAGAAATTGATCGATTAATAATATACCATCTTCTCCGTCCTCACAAGCTCCATTTGTGTGACTGGAGCACATTTGTGTGACTGGAAACCATTTGTGTTGAAGTGTTTTCGGAAACTAATCTTCTCGTTTGTAACTCGCCGACGTTTGTCCTGTCGCACCCCGTGGCCTTTCTCTGTCCCCTCCCGTACAAGTCAGAAGTGTGCCCCGCCACGAGGTCAATGACCCTGGGACTGTGAGGGTGTGTTGACTCCTCGATCACCGCTCTCTGTCCGCCTCTATACCATCTCGTTCATCTACCCCACGACCGGCTTCCAAACAATCCAAACACTCCGCGGAGTCGAGCTCCCAAGGAAGTTATACCGTCTTGTACATTGGCTAGTATTACGTAAGTTAATGCCAAAACTTTACTCACGTGTTAAAAATGCTGATCACTCGGTTATGTAAATGTCGGTTTAAATTATGAATCAAGTAGGCCTAACTTGTATCCTTCAATCTTAGAGCAGTCGACACCAGTGGCGTACTGCTGTAACCCAGCTACTTGGGACAATAGGTTCTATTCTTAAACCGAGTATCAAGCTTGTCAGTTAACTGAAAATCAGACAAATATTACGTTGTTCGGATTCCATGTAAAGCTGTGATCTTTCTTAGCATATCTTGAACTCAGTTAGTAACCAGACTACACAGGTCATTCTAACTCATGTAATAATTCGTTTCCACCTTAAAATACGGACAAACTGTGTAGAAAATCAAATGTGAATAATCTGTCTATTATTCTAAAATCATGACTAGCGACAAAATGAAATGGCTATATTTTATTTTTAATGAATTTCAGTAATTTCAGTAATTTAGACATTTTATAGAATTTCAAAATGAAATGTCTATAAAATGTCTAAACTTTTTCTTCCTAATTGGACTAATTCAGAATATAGGTTGATTAGATCTATAATAGATTTGGTTATATAAATATATGCAATGATTAGCTCACGGTTGAATGAGTTGTAAGAGGAATGGCAAGTCTGAGTTATGGATCCAGTAAGTGACAAGTGACTCACGGAAGCTGAACTGGAATTCATGGGCTCGATGCAAATCTGCTGGAATAAATCAATCCAACTGATTCGGACCTGTAAAAGATTACACCGAATTCAGGAACAGAATCCGCGTAGGTGTCAACGATCTTAAAATCAAGTTCATCCGTAGTTGATATTTTCCGACGTCGGCCTAGCCTATTGGTACTTGCAGATAACCAAACAGATCTGGGGATAGTTGAATATTATATTTCAACTGTCTAATTTATATTTCTGTAGTAAGAATAAAAAAGTTCTTTTCAGCCATCCTTCGTTCAATTCAACTACACCCACTCGGCTATTCAAGTGCGCACTCATCATCTCACTCGGAATATATGTGCGCATCTCTCTTTCTAAGGTGGATTATTTTCTGTATATTCCACACCGTGGTTGCCATGCTCTGTTTACAAAACCAAGTCTTCGTCAGGACTACATTCAATTCTATCTTATCAGTATCAACGATTTAAGTGATTGTTGATGTATAAATCTGTTCTTTACAACAATTTTAATTCTAATTTCAAAATGTGCAAATAGGAATAAAACATTTCCGCATCATTTTCATCACAATTAAGATAGATTTTGTTAATCATTCTCCAATAAGCCTCATGTAGACATACTTTTCACATCTTTAGGGCAATTATAGGTACTATTCAGTATGTCGAACCCCAGACCAAAACTTTAAACCATTGACTGTGACGGTGTACGAAAAACCCGAAACCCCCCAATTTGAGTACAACTGAATTTTCCCCGACAATAGCCCAAAGTGGTTGGAGGGACAATGGCGTGTGGTCGGTGGGAGGGGAGAGTCAGTAACCTTGACTGCCCGGCTGGGGAGGCCGGGCCAACCGGCCAGGGCTGACTATAGCGCGTGGCACTCTACCTTGAGCCACGATTTGGTTATAGTGAGGGACGAGCTCGCTTGGTACTGAACCACTGACTCCGAACGTACGTCAGTCAGTGAGAGGACAGGTTCAAGTTTACAAATAAATACAACGCGTATCCCTTCTGACTCACAACTTTGGACGACACTTCGCCATAGGTTGTAGATAGTATTAGGGTTACACTATGTAGGGTGGATGGGAAGGTCACTTATGAGTATCCAATTAGGCCTTATTGGTATAACCCCAGAATAAGCAACATAGCATGATGTACAGTGACTATAGTAACTTGTGACGCTCAGTTGTCAAGTATTTACGTTGATCACTAAACCCCCTTTGAACCCCTGCCTTGCTCCTGGTCATGACGTGACAGTATATTATAGTCCTATTAAACACACATTAGCCAGTTCAAGTGAATTGTCTCTAAGCAAATCAAACTAAGATTAATCTTATTTTCATTAAAACACCTCACAGTTTAAAAGTCACAAGACATGGACAATATTATAATATATTATAATATTATATATAATATTATATTATAATATATAAAGTTTTGTAATATTATAACTGAGTCCATGCTGGTTGCTGCAATTAGCCTCCGATGTTATACTCGTATTTTGAATATTTCTATTTTTTAAATTATGTCGTATATATTTATGTTCTGGCCTATTTATTTCCTGTTTCATTAATCCTACAGTTTTCACCGGATTTTGTTCAGTTCAGTTAGGGACTTAAAAAAACAACCTTCCGACGAAGATTTTTTGGGCACGAGACATTTGGCTACTAAGCCATTCATTACATTTTATTCATTAAGAAACTGGTTTGACGATTCTTCATTCATCGGATACAGCCATATATAATAATTTACTAAGGTTCGAATTAGTGTAGAGTTAAAAATAGTTCTTCATTGTTGTATATTACTTTATAGTGTGCTCTATTATTCACTTAACAGTTTAAAAAATTGTTTTAACTATTTATCTCGTCAAAAATTTAAGAGAATTTTCATACCACTAAAAAAGCACCGCTGTTGGTAAAGGAAACATGAATAGCATTTTATAAAACTACGTTATTCATTATAAGTTGATTAGCGTCACATAACTAACCTTGACTTACAGGTGAACACTTTCTGTCTTACAAATCCTGCTTTGGTTTCCGCATTGTCACCATTACTTTAGCCTAGAACCCACAACCAGATGAATTCCTATGATGATTTAAAACCTGTCGGTAATGGAGTGCAAATGCAACAGGATGCGGTCAAGTCTGACACCACTGCCACTGTCACAGGAGTTCCCGTTCAGTGACTCACCTCTGGTTTACTCAGCTGACCTGTCTCAGCAAGACGTTATCTGTTATCACTGTGACTGGGGATAGCAGGAACACCAGTCATTGTCACCTCACTCTTGACGGACTTCATCAACCCTCTCGACACGTTCCTAAACAGAATGCGGTCAGGTCTGATACCACTGTCACAGGAGTTCCCGTTCAGTGACTCACCGCTGGTTTACTCAGCCGACCTGTCTCAGCAAGACGTTGTCCGTTATCACTGTGACTGACGATAGCAACAACACCAGCCATTGTCATAACTCTTGACGGACTGGTCAGTCACTGGCGGAGTGACAATAACTTCTGTTACGCTGGCAGTGGTATCGGACCTGACCTCAACCTGTTTCAGGAACGTGTCCAGAGGGTTGATGAAGTCCGTCAAGAGAGTGAGGTGACAAAGGCTGGTGTTACTGCTATCGCCGGTCACAGTGATAACAGATAACGTCTTGCTGGACAGGTCGGCTGAGTAAACCAGCGGTGTGTCACTGAACGGTAACCCCTGTGAGACTGGCTGACAGTGGTATCAGACCTGACCGCACCCTGTTTAGGAACGTGTCCAGAGGGTTGATGAAGTCCGTCAAGAGAGTGAGGTGACAAAGGCTGGTGTTACTGCTATCGTCAGTCACAGTGATAACAGATAACGTCTTGCTGGACAAGACGGCTGAGTAAACCAGCGGTGAGTCACTGAACGGGAACTCCTGTGAGACTGGCTGACAGTGGTATCAAACCTGACCCCACCCTGTTTCAGGAACGTGTCCAGAGGGTTGATGAAGTCCTTCAGGTGGGAGATTTCCAATTGCACCGGGGTCAGGGATCGGCCCCAAACTGATGTGTCCAGTTGCACCGGAGCCCCTTTTAGGGGGTGTTCCAATTGCACCAGAGGCCCTTGTTTATGACATGAGCCGGGAAAGTCCAACCAGGCCGGATTCCTAGTACAGTAACCCCAAGCTGACCGTGCCAAATTCCACACCCTTTGTTATGACATGAGTCATGAGTCGGTTAGGTTAGGTTAGGTTAGGTTAGGTTAGGTTAGGTTAGGTTAGGTTAGGTTAGGTTAGGTTAGGTTAGGTTAGGTTAGGTTAGGTTAGGTTAGGTTAGGTTAGGTTAGGTTAGATGTTAGTGTTGCCACGGATAAACACAAAATTAAACATTAAATACATAGTTACCATATTTATTAGTTAGAACCTGCTATGGTCTACCATTAGTATGTGCCACGAAACATCGGCAAGTGTTTGATAGAATATTCCATTGCGAAATTGTTAAACACTTATAAACTATGTTTGAAGAAATGTAGTGGGGTGGGGAAGGAAGGGGCCTTCCAATTGCACCGGCTCCGGCGGTCGAAGGAATTTGCAGCGAGGATAAGTGAGGTGGGTAGATTTTGACCACCGGTGCAATTAGACACTTTTCGGACGGAGGAATGTTTTGACCCGTGGAAATTCCTTTGACCGCCGGTGCAACTGGATATCAGCCCTTCAGGTGCCCGTCAAGAGAGCGAGGTGACAAAGGCTGGTGTTACTGCTATCGTCAGTCACAGTGATAACAGATAGCAGTAACACCAGCTACTGACATCTTACTTTCTTGGGTGGCCTTCCATGGACTTCATTGAATCTCTATTTGTTTCATTTAATGATTGAAATCTTCGGAAGGTATACATCTTAATATGAAATAATAAATGTCGTATTTCGCCGCAGAGTTTACCTCGACGCTTTGCTACATCTGTAGTATCAATGTATGTGAAAGGTTTTTGGTGTTATTAGATGATGTCCGATGTTATTTACTACAGCGTAAAAACGTATTAAATGAAAATTGACTTATTGAAAGATTGGTCATGTGTTATATTTGACCCGGCGTAACATTTTAGTATGGTAAATATTTGTTAGTATTTCCCTCAATTTAACAATTTCATTTTTTTTACGTTAATTAAAAACAAATGTTGATGGTATGAAATAAAATTGGCTGTAAATCAGGTAAATAATCTTAACTTTAGCAGTCCAGAGACAAGTTTCGAACCGAGTGTTCGGTATTTCCCAGCGTGTAGATGGGGGAAGCGGGTACGGGATAAGCTGTTGTATCGATTGCAATGCGACACGTAGTCCACAGAGTACGATCAATAAATATTCCCCCAAACCTACCCCTGTACCGCCGCCACCCCGCAACGCCGCCGATCACCGCTATCTATAGACTACGTACAGCTAGAAGGGAGTTCAAATAAAAGACAGAAACCTCCCTTCTCATTGTTTTATATGTGTTTTGAAAAAGAAATGTTTATTTTAAAAACATTCTGCGCGTAAAAATCAGTTTCTCACGGATGATTTTCGTGGAAAACTCTTTAAAATGTGTTGTATACTTTATAGAAATTAAATTGTTAAAGAAGAGGAAGGTGACGACCCAGATATATGTTTTTGAAGTATTTTTAATTTTTACCAATTAAAAGACGAAAGGATGTACATGAAGTAACGTAGCTTACCGCTCGGCTAGTACGGTTGCTTAGCTCGACCCATCGCCTTTTTACTTCCTCCCATATACGTTAGCATAGAGAAAGTATTGTGATCGTCCATAAAACTTGTTTACAAGTTGGTATAAAAATCCATTTTAGAGTCCCTTAAACCAAAAAGTATTATTTCGAAAACAATTGTTATGTCTGTTCGTATGAGTATGTCTTTTTCTAAGAATGCTGAGACTAGAAATAATTACATATGTGCGTCTTAATCTCTCTTAATCTTAGAGGAAGTGTAAATATGTTATTAAATGGTGACTTTTTAAAAATCTACTTTAGTCCCATTACTTGACTTCTTCTTCGCTGACTTGATGAGCCAGATAGACTGCCTCGTGTTCATTTCTCGAGTACAATGTGTTTGGGCCTTAGGGCTGTTTTTGGACAACGGAATATAACTGACCTATATCTTACGCCAGTGTGGTGGAATTGTGGTGTTTAGTCGGAAGGGGTATATTAATTTTGAATACGTAAATTACTGAAAGCATAAATCAACTAAATGGTCAGTTTATCAATGCAAATTCCTGTGTGTTACAACATAACTATGAGTTATGTGTGTGCAAACTCCTTGACACATGCTGCCACACTATACATGTGTCCACAGTGGCCACACCATGTTTTCTGTATTTTTGTTTTTTGGTAAAAAGTATACCATTCAAATTGTGAACCACATAAAATCACTTGTAGACAGTGTTTAGTGCCGCAATGGAAAATTAATGTTATTACAAAATGCAGTAATTTATTATTTTTTATATATTTTGGAGACTTGTAGCTGAAAATAAAAATAATAAATAATAGACCAAAATATCATCGGTTGCAAGAGCAAGCCTCTCGAATTTTGTTCCTAGTTTTGAGCTCTGCTTCTAGGCCCCATTCTACAATCTAAAAATCTTTCTACTGACTTAAACTGTGAGAGTAGAAACAAAGTCTGGTGCTGATAAATAAATAAAATCACTATCATAATAATTTTGATCATATGCGACAAATTGCCCCCTCACCCACCCACTCACCTCTCTTTAGGGAGAAGACTTGTCGATGACACACCTTTTCATCGTCACAACTTGACGCAAAAAGTCAGGATAAACCTAGTTCTGTTGTGAGATAGGACCGGCCGAAAAGTGCCATGGTCAGACCCGGATGGGCGGCGGGGGGGAGCGACGCCTGTCACCACAAGGGGCGGCGGCCGGAAACGACCCTGTCACCACCAGGGGCATCAGCCGGGAACGACGCCGGTCACCACCAGGGGCGGCGGCCGAGAAGACGCCGGTCACCACAAGGGGCGGCGGCTGGGAACAACATCTGTCACCACCAGGGGCATCGGCCGGGAACGACGCCGGTCACCACAAGGGGCGGTGGCCGAGAACGGCGCCGGTCACCACAAGAGGGCGGCCGGGAACGATGTCTGTCACCACCAGGGGCATCGGCCGGCAACGACGCCAGTCATCACAAGGGGCGGCGGCCGAGAACGACGCCGGTCACCACAAGGGGGCGGCTGGGAACGACGTCTGTCACCACCAGGGGCATCGGCCGGCAACGACGCCAGTCATCACAAGGGGGCGGCCGGGAACGACGCCGGTTACCATAAGGGAATTTTGTCTTACTTTGCAATCATTTTACGTTAAGTTTACTTAGAGCTAACTTAAAATATATTATGTCGTTTTTACTTTTTCCCATATGCGTTAGCTTAGAGAAAGTATTGTAATTGCCCAAAAACCCTTTTTTACAAGTTGGTCTAAAAATCCATCGTAGGGTCCCCTGAACCCAAAAAAGGGTTTTTTCGAAAAAAAAATATTTTATGTCTGTCCGTATGTGTGTCTGTGTGTATGTGGAGTTCGCTGGAGACCAAACGGAAGGATCAGTTGTTATAAAATTTGGTATGTAGGTATATTTAGGTAATATATCCAGACCTTTTTTTCACTTTTTTGAACTTTTAGTCTTATTTTATTTTTATGGCCAAAAAACATAGGCCTACGAAATGGAATGTTTTCAAAAATAGCTCTTACTATTTTGATTACAGGAAAGGTGTGAATTACAATTTAAAATACTTTGATAAAAACCGCATGTCTCTAACTTGACTAGTCTTTGAGTTATGGCAGAAAAACATATTTGGGAATCAAACTGGTAATTTTCAAAGTTTTTATTTTTGAGAGTTTAATATGGGGGAAAGTTGTGCCAATTCTTTAGAACCTTATTTAAAAGTGTTATTTGAATCTTCTTGAATGAAGAAATAAATGTTACACCTATAAGTTCCATTATTGAGAATTTTCATTGTTGAAAAAGACAAAACCATTGAACAAAATGTACATAAAATGTAGTTAAGTGAATCTGTTTACTTTTAAGGCTTTATAAACTTACTTAGAACAATTATTTTTAGCATGGAACATGCTTTAGTCTTGACCTAACTGTCTGAAAACGTTACGCGGGAGGGTGACGCGTAACCATGAAAACACAATGACATATCAGTGTTGACTTCAATAATGATTTTATTTGCAAGCGTTGATCAAAGTACATCTTTAGTTTCCATGACAACTCTTGTTAAAAATATACAAAATTAAGTCCTAATTAGAGAATCCAGTCCTCATTTACATATCAGTCTACCTCCAGCCGTCCACCGGTGATGTTGTGTCCTGGATCAGATTGCCCTCCTTCGACATCGTCAGGTGTATGTACTCGCCATTCTACTGATAGATCTACATCTGGATTCGGAAACGCAACCTCCGAAATAATAACTGAACCAAAGAAACCCAAAACTGGTGCTCAACGTCAAAAGGAATATAAAGCGCGTAAAGCTGCCGAAAAATCACTACCCAACGAAAATGGTGAGTGTAAACCGATCAAAACTGCTGCCAAAACCGCTGCTGAACGGATGAAAGAGTACCGCCAACGTCTAAAACTAAAGAAACTGGCTCTGAAAAGACCTCTCGAATCCGATGAAGATAACAATGTACCTAACAAATTATTGAAAACTAACTACGCCTTAGCTGACCACGAATTTGACCTTCGTTTCCGACAAAATCCACTAGGCCATATTTGCGATGTATGTGACCGAATTTGGTTCAAAAAAGACTTGAGTAATGTCGGTCCCAAGTGTTACGACATATTACGAGCTGAATTTCCCGACGAAGATGTAACAACCTTCAAGCTGTGTGCCACTTGTAAACAATCGATTTACCAATCCCGAAAAATCCCTCAGTTATCACGAAGTAACGGTTTTGTTTACCCAGACTTTCCTGCCGATTTACCGACCCTCGACTGTATTGCCGAACGTTTGATTTCTCCGAGACTTCCGTTTATGCAAATTAGGCGTCTCAGATACGAACACGGTAGTAAAAGCATTATTGGTCAAGTTGTGAATGTACCTGTCGATGTAAATAATATGGTTTCACAACTGCCTCGACACCTGGATGACGATTATGCTTTCAACGTTCATATTAAGCGCATGTTGATACATAAATCATCTTACCTGAAGGGGCATGTGAAAAAAACAACGGTCAAACAGTGGTTGGCTTATTTGTTGAAAACGCCTTTGTACAAATTGTATAAAATTACAGTCAACGAGTCTTTCTTCAATGAGAAACACGTACGCGAAAAACGTGCCATCGAATTATTAACTAAACAAGATTGCGATAGCGAATTACTTCTCGCTCAGCAACACACTCTAGCCAGCAAACAGAAAAAGCGCAGCTAAAGCATGTTCCATGTTTCTTGAATTTTAGCCGTAGGCTCTAAGCAAAAAGATCCGGGGGTCCAGGGGGCTTGCCCCCTGTCGAGGCCCGCAGGGCCGAGTTTTTTCTGCATATTTAAAAATGCACATTATTCATTAATTTTTTATTACCATATTGATTGTGATTTTGAAAGAAAATCACAACACTTACTAAAAAATAAAAATGTGTAATAAATATAATCACATGATTTTATATTTATCTAGTGTCTTCTGTGTGTGTTAAAATAAAATAAAAACCGGAATGTCTATTTTTTGTCACTTTTCAATTTTTCAGCTTTTCTTTAGTTGACAATTTAGTGTCAAAATATACACTTCTCATAATTACTTGTACTTTTAATTTAGATATAGTAGTCTCTAATCGGAATCTTCCTCTATGGTTTTTGCTATCAACATTTCCCTAAAATATCAGTTTTATTTACACAAGGACACGTAAACACAAAAGCCTACGTAATTAATCTACAGCCTTCATCTAAATCTGTTAGGCCCTATATATTTTACACCATTAAAACAAGTGTTCTAGTAACAAGAACTGACACTAAGCATATTGTTATAATAAATAATTATTGTACGTTTAAATATGACATTTTTATTAAAAACGTATGAAACATTACCATGTTTAGGTTCGCTACCAACCAACTTCAGAGTTGAAATACAATAAGGGGACAACAAATACGTAAATATTTACAAATATGAGTTACCTAAAATAAATGCGTCTCTAAATGATGAAATATATACTGTGGACATTTTACGATATATTACCTAAAAATGCATAGCTTTTTATATTTGTGATATGTAGGCTAACTGTAATTCTTCATTTTTTACGTATATGCGATAAGAAATAAAACTGAGGTGATAGTGGAAAAATGATATTTTTTAGCTATAAATATATAAAACTTTTTTTTTATTATAAGTTAATAATTATGGGAGTAGGCTTATACAATATGTATGTGTAATGCATAATCAGGAATTAAATCTTGGACATTAAAAAAAAGATACCTAATCTAACCAACATCTGACGTCATATTGACCTAGCATAAATTTTTGTCATATTTATAATATGATTTTTCATATAAACATGTTTTGAATATACCCATTTTTTATTGGTTTAGTGTATATTTATTTTTAATATAATTTTGTTTACATTCCTTATTCTATTTCTATACGTAATATTTTAAGATTGGTAAAAAAACGTCAAAACTGAAATAAATGCCAATTAATTATTTCACTCAGAACCATAGGAAAAATGACTGCTTTCTAACACAATCACATTGCAGTCGTTCATTAGTCGAGCTGTAATCGCACGTGTGTTTGTTTACAGCCCGTCCTTCGACAGAAGTACTGTAGTTGCAATTCAACTCTTGGTCGTCTCTTTCCGATAGCTTATCACTTCGTCATGTTTCCGGTCTTTACTGTTCTTTATCTCTCTCTCTCTCTCTCTCTCTCTCTCTCTCTCTCTCTCTCGGAAAAATTCGTTCAGACTCCTATATATCAAATAAGTGTAATAAGTTCAATAGTAAATATCAATACTCCTGTTCATTGATTTATGCATTTGTAAAAATGTTTCTTTCCATGAGTTACAAAAACGTATTAAATGTCGTTTATATAGTATATCATTCGAGTATGAAATAATATATAAAATAAATCTCAAATATCAGAAACAGAAAAATTAGTTCACTTAAATTCTCACTTGTAAGATGGTTTAACAATAAAAAAACTTAATATTTAAGCTTGTTCATTTTAATTGAGACACTTTGAAATGCCCTGATTTCATGTTATGTTTTTGATTTTTACGTACAGTTTTTAGTTCAATTTTATCCCATAGGACAGGATCTTACTCCATAAATATTTGATCTTATCTTTCTTACCATTCTCTCTTATGGCTGTATTATTTTACAGGGAGACAAAAATTACTGAAATATTATACTAGTGATAAATAAGATAATTTAGTGAACAATCTTTAAGAAGTTATTTCTTAGCAGGCAAAATATCGCAACGATATATCATATGGAACTGACTAACGCGTAATTACGCCCAATACTTGGCAGTGCAAAAAAATGGGATGTAATTTGTATGGAAAATCATGAAAAAAGTTTAATATTCCATGGATCATCTATTTTATACTCGGCAGTATTGAAACTAATTTTGTAGGAAAATAGGCTTACAATAATTATAAGTTTGTGTTCTTTTGAAAGGATTCTTTAATATGATCATACGACACAATAGAACATTTAACAGAACACAACCTAACCAAACTATCCAAGATTAGTCAGCCTAGTTATACAAACAAATTAAACATACCGTAACCTAAAATATCCCAGTCCATCTACAATAAATCAATAGACATCTTCTTCATTACAGTTTGAATTTATGACTAGTACAGGTCATTTATTGTTATTTTCTCGCACAGATATTTACCTCTTGTGATTCGCTTGGAAATTACAAACTTAAGAATGTAAATTACCTAGCTTTGTCCTCTAAAGTTTTTCAATCTATCAAGTGATCTCACGCACCTTGGTGTCTTGCCAACAAGCTCAGACTTGTTAACTGACAAAGTCTTCCGCCGTCAAGCCATCACTCTCCTAAACTTGTATATATCCTATCTGTCAAGGGGTCTCACGCACCTTGGTGTCTTGCCAACAAGCTCAGACTTGTTAACTGACAGTCTTCCGCCGTCAAGCCATCACTCTCCTAAACTTGTATATATCCTATCTGTCAAGGGGTCTCACGCACTTTGGTGTCTTGTCAACAAGCTCAGACTTGTTAACTGACAAAGTCTTCCGCCGTCAAGCCATCACTCTCCTAAACTTGTATATATCCTATCCGTCAAGGGGTCTCACGCATCTTGGCGTCTTGCCAATAAGCTCAGACCTGTTGTTGACTGACAACGTTTTCCTCCGTCAATTCATCACTCTCGTAAACTTGTATTTGGCTTGATATAACTCAACTTAGATTTGTATAACTTAAATCATTCTGCTGGGCACGACAGGTATCCCCTGTCGCTGTAATGGCAAAGAATCTATAGGAATTTGTTCACGCTATTAAAAACTGTATTACGAGTAGAATGAACTCCAAATTTTCTGATATGAGTATTATACATATAGACGCCTGTTAATGACAAAAGTTGACGCTAACTATTTGAGCAATGACGTATTATCCTCTTTATCCAATCTACTTTCCAGTGACTCATGTTCCATCAACGACTTCAAATCAACAAGGATGGTTCCAAACTTCGGCCATTTGCCAATATTGGTCTTTGTCTGCGGTTTGGGAGGCCTTCCCTCTGCCCTATTGCCATGACTCATGGGTCTTCCTTCCTTCACACACAGAACACAAGCGATCCTCCAAGGTGCTAAAGATCGGGGTAATGCGTCAATTCCAATGTTCTGAACTCCTGGTTCCACGAATGGTTGCCAAAACATTAATATTAACCGAGAGGTTATCATTAATGTTGAATGTCTTTATTGGATGATGTGCTGTGGTTAAACCAAAAATACTTGGTTTAGCTTTCACAGTGGATTCAACGTCCCTTGGTCTTTCGTTTTTCTTTATTCTGGTATCCTTTCTAAGAATAATCAATCTTTTTGCAAAAAAGAGTTGATAAATAAGTTTTGCTAATACAATACCTTTTTCAACTTTTACAGGATGCGTAATTTTTTTTTCTCATTTTTTGGATGGGAATTCTTCTTAAGGGTCTTCAGAGGCTGTTGGCCATGTTGTTTTTAATCCCATAAGAACAATGTTGGGATATTAAAAAATAGTCCTTTTTGAGCTAAGTCGAACTCAGATAGTAACAATGACTATACTCGTTCATCTACACTCGTCACACTAGTTCGCTCCCTCATATTCGCCCATATCTTGACGATCGGCGTCTTAATAATGAACAATGAATCCGTATTTATTCGTTATTTATTGACCATAAGTTGTGTATCAAATGTCATTTGAAACTTTATCATATTTACTTTTAATATTTAGTATAAATATGCCGTTTTGAAAAAATATGTATAAAAAACAAGAAAACTACCCACTTCGTTAAGACGGGCTTTTTGTTCGGTGAGTTAGTTCTGGTAAGTGTTTCACAGGTAGCGCAAGTGGTCTCCCTCTCTCTGTCTCTCTCCAGCGCACACTGAAGTGACTAGTAAGCTTAAGACTAAATATTATTTGTAATTTTGTCTATAAACCAAATTAGAAATTAACTCCAAAGCGCAATTTCATTCTTGATCAAATGCAATTTGTTTGGAAAAAATCCGTTTAAAAATAACTGTTTAGTTTGGATACGCGTGATCGTATGTCCGGCTCGAAAATATCATTGTTCTTATGGGATTAAAACCAACATGGTCGAAAATTTCCGACAACCTCTGCAGACTCTTAATTCTTCTGAATCCAAGTATTTTAAAAATTTAACCAATACTGTTTTGATTGCATTTAATTTAAGGCCGTAAAGAAAATAATGTTTGTCAATATGTTGTTCTACGTAGTCAAATTCGTATTTTAATTACTCTAGGCCTACGTTATGGAAGTGTGTAGAAGTGTGTGTACAGAGTTATGTTGGAGGTAAATCATTACAGAACAATATTAGAATCCGTGTATGAATTCTAGCCACGCAGAATTTTTCATTCAATATTCATATAATCAGGCTATATTTACACATTTTACACAGAAGTTTAGACAATGGTCGTACCAATTACGTAGATTTCAGGAGGGTTAGTTAATAGGGTATCCTAACAAATTCCACACGAACAGTCGAAACAATGCAATTCGTCCGCTACCAACCGCCATGTGTGAAAGAACTACCGATAATGAATTGGGTCGGGTCGGCTCAGAGACCTGCCAACCGCTTTTCTCACGCCGCGACCGACCAATCAACTCATTACTGTCTAAAGGCACGATCAGACGCGAACAAATCGCAGCTGAACCGCCTCTAACGTCACAAGAGTCGTTTACAGAAATACGGAGGGTGTTTAGCATAAAATATATGTTTTATCATTGACTATAGAAACAAGATAACTACCCACTTCGTTGACGGGTTTTCTGTTCGGTGAAGTTAGTTCTGGTAAGTATTTCACAGGTAGCGCCAGTTGTCTCCCTCTCTCTGTCTCTCTCCAGCGCACACTGAAGTGACTAGTAATAGCTGAGATGATAGTACGCATAGTAGAAATGAATCACCGTTAGATAGCAGCACATGCCGTGTCTACCGTACAAAAATTTGCTTGGGCAGTCTATTTTTCTACCGTAAATGGTTTTATAGATTGAAATGTGCTATTACGTATGTATTCTGATCAGTAACGGATTTACCACTAGGCAGACTAGGCAGCTGTCTAGGACCGCAGGCAAGAGGGGGCCGCAAAAAGGCCCCAATATTGCGCTAAGTAAAGGGCCCTCACGATTTTCCTACACATCTACCTGCTAGATTTTATCAAATGAATTAAAAAAAACAAAAATAGACTAGAAAACACTTTGTTTGAAAATAAAATCAAAGTTAACTAAATACGAGTACTGTATTATTTAACAAACAAGTTAGTTACGAAAATCTAAATATTTTTCATCGCTAGTAGCTTGGGGGGGGGGGGCGCAAGGAAAATTTGCCTAGGGCCGCAAAAGGTCTAAATCCGTATCTGATTCTGATGTCTTGGTGAATTAAACGTTACACGAACTATGCAATACCTTAGACTATTTTTTATGAATATAACGTGGCTGTGTGCGGTTCGTGTTTACCAGTTGTAGTGAATACTTTACGATTATCAAAGGTTCCCCCCAGCTTATGGATCATAAATTGATATTATGAGTTTTTTAAATTTAAAATCGCCAAGATAGACATTTAAAGTGTGATATATTTAACTGTAATAAATTTTAAAAAAATATTTAGTAAAAACAAATTATGGCCCACTAAAAAGTTTTTCATCTATCAAATGACACTACCACATAACTTTAGTTATTGTCATGGGCACAGAGTAGGCTATATAGACAAACTCTCACAGATTACGCTCAGAGTTTATTTTTTACTCTGTGCCTAAACTAAACTAACCTAACATGCTGCAATGAATGTGCTGCACCAATATGGATATGAACGTAGATATTGAATATTTCATTAAATTTTTCATGCCAATGCGCTTCCTTGCACAATGAGATGGCTCAATAAACATAAAATAATATACCAAACCACATCTAATGGGAGATAAAGTGTATTTTCTATCATTTACTTAAATTTGCTTTAATGCTTACCAATGTGTCAGTGTTTTCAGTAATTTTATTCTAGAAAAATTGCCAAAATTAGACAAAATTGAGGTTCAAGAAAATTTTTATTTAAATCGACTTACAGCACTATCATTATTACGGACCGAATCCTTGAAATATGAAACAATGTGTTTGTTTTTTTCGTAAAGCAAATCGAGCCCCACGATTCAAGGGTAGATTGTTGAGTAAATCAAGGATTAGAGTCTTATGCGATGGTTTTAAGGAGGGGTGCTGGATTGACAGGAAATAAAATGCGCTCAGCAATTAACGTTTTCCATTGGTCAATGGTCGATAACTTCAGCCTCCCCCTCCACTTAAACACAATTTTCAGCCAGATGTTTTCTTTTGTAAACATATCGACTTCTATTCCCAAAGGAACTCATGCCACATCCTTCCTTCAGCGGGCGGATGTGTCCAAGGAGCCGTTCTGGGACTTGGGGGCCCGTTTGCATTACAACAGCCCCGTCTCTTTAAAAAAAACTGGTTCGGTTTCCGCATTGGAGTGGAAGAGCAATTAGCAGGTCTGTTCTTCCATCTCTGTTCCACCCGGACCTCCGAGCGTGCAGTCATCTGCAGCTCTGGAACTCGACTCTTGTTGCACTTTCTGCGCGTATGCCGTGAGAAAAATTCTTACGATGATTTCGAGAAATGGAATTGACAGTTATTGTACAGTAAATATTTCTAACTTATTAAAAAGTAAGATTATATCCGTTTTTGTCCCATTCTTAATTTTTGATCCATTGAATGTGGCAGATATCTTGAGACTAAAAATATAGGGCATTTTAAATTGTTTTGCCGAAAAATCGCAAAATCAAGTATACGTAAATTAATAATTAATAATAGCCTAAGTGCAAGAAAAGTTTGTTGTAGCTTATATATGTGTTAAATCTGGGGAATAGTTTTGGGTCAATGGAATAATAACTGGAAGTTTTAAAAAAACCTAGATATGGCACCATCATGTCAACGCTGTAAGGCCTGTAAGTCGATTTAAATGAAAATTTTCTTGAACCTCAATTTTGTCTAGTTTTGTCAATTTTTCTAGAAAAAATTACTGAAAACATTGACACTTTGGTAAGCATTAAAGCAAATTTAAGTAAATGATAGAAAATACACTTTATCTCCCATTAGATGTGGTTTGGTATATTATTTTATGTTTATTGAGCCATCTCATTGAGCAAGGAAGTGCATTGGCATGAAAAATGTAATGAAATATTCAAGATCTACGTTCATGACAGAATGCAATGAATACACATCCATATTGATTGCAGCATGTTAGGTTAGGTTAGTTTAGGCTCAGAGTAAAAAATAAACTCTGAGCGTAATCTGTGAGAGTTTGTCTATATACTCTGTGCCCATGACAATAACTAAGTTATTTTAGCTTATGTTAGGTTTGGTTAGTTTAGTGAGATTCGATTATTTTAGGTTATTTTAGGTTTTACTCGTATTATGTTAGGTTATACCAATGAATACACATTTATTCATATTGCTATTTATAGCTATTATAGGCCAATCACTAGGGTTGCCCTACATTTTCACAGTAAAATATGGACACGGGATATACTTGGGTTTGGTGGGAGGGAGGGGGTTATTTTGTAAAGTGTCTTTTATGAATTTTATTACATGCGATTCAGGTTGTCAATTGGGGAAAATTATTAACGACAGTTACATGTGCTCGTAATATTACAACTATATTTTACAGAATAGTACAATATTATTAGACAGTTAATTTTTTCTTTTAAAGTCATTCATTACGTTTAAGTTAACTCAGCAGATTTCAATAAATTGCCTCTTACGCTAGTTGTACTAGTATACTGGCTGAAGGCTGAAACCAGTAAAATTTTTCTGAAGATATTAATTTTCAAAATAATACATAACATATCATTGTTAACTTTGATGCTCAGAACAGCTTTGCCCTTCTCCACTGACACTTCCCTCTCGATCGGGTGTACAGACACTTTTCATTAGAATAAAACTCGTTCAACTGGTGCCGAAGAACTGAGTAGAGAAGGAGCAAACTCCAACACTCTTTCAAGGTTTTCACAGTAATTTTCGGCCAATTTCAAGAGTTTTTTTAAGGGGAGGGAGGTGTATGGTATTATAATAATAGAGCGTAGTATGTGAGACATTACACAACCTCTCACGAGTGTCGATTGACGATTGCCCGTAGTAATACAGGTTTGTATTTTTACAGTATTAAATATTTAAAATATATACGTTTAATATTAATAGAATGAAAAATACGGACACTTTCCAGGTATCTTCTTTGTACGGTAGGACACGGACATTAAATGTAAAATACAAACTGTCCGTACAAAATACGGATGTACCTACTATCACCCACTCGCCAGCAGCAATGAATACCCTTAATGAGAATACACTGTAGATTTAGCACAATAAATTCATAACGTACTGACGCTAGGTAATATAATTTTGAATTAAATTATAATTTCTTTCATAAAATATAAAGTTATTATTTTTAGTGTGATTGGACAAAATATTGAGTGGACTGTCAGTTTTAACTATGAACATCTGACAAATCAGTTTCGAGCTGTTAGAAATGAGAAATAATGAAATACAATAATTCATTACAGTATAATGAAATACTGGAGAATTTTTCCTCGACGTGCTATCCCGACCGTGTCTGTAGGCGTTCCATCATCCGCAGACTGCATGCCCGGTTGTCCTTCCCTCTATTCACAATATACAGGGAAAGATGCTGCGCCCCCAGATTTTCTGGGGACGGGACGATTGGCACACATTTTTGGACCTTCTGCCCATGGCAGTATTGGCACAATCATTAGAGCGGAATAAGTAGGGTCAACTCGCCTGCTTGGAAAAGGCAGGATTGGCACAGTCGCTCGACCAGGTAGACGCCATCGAACGAGGGAAAACGGGAATTTTATTATTCCCGTCAACTCTGCGTGGCAGTCATTTGCCCGTGATATAACAAATTTTTAAATTTAAACCTCACGTTAGGTTAGGTTAGGTTAGGTTAGGTTAGGTTAGGTTAGTTGCTTACTTCAATAAGCACCACAGCAGGGAATTTGCGGGGGCAAAAAAGTTCCCATTTTCCCGCATTCTGGCCACCTGGCTGCTACTACCTGGCCGGGGGGTGTGTGCCAATCGTGCCTTTCTGAAACTTACAGGTTGACCCTTCTTAATCCCCTCTAATGACTGTGCCATTCCAAATCGGCCAAAAATGTGTGCCAAACGTTCTACGGCCGATTTTCTGGATGATAGTTTAACACGTTTTCTTTCATAATAAATTAATCTTATCGATTTTATCTGAAAAAATGTTTATTTCTAAATTAAGAATCACATTCCATCTATAGTCTAGCAATCTGGTACAAAATGGTCTTGCACAGTTACTGCTACTTCGGTTGTGGAAGACCTTTCCAAACCTATAATAGATGTTTTGAATATTTTTGCCGCTGATTTGAGGTATTCTAGGTCACCCGAAACAAACGCTTGATTCAGTCTTGTCCATAAGGTTCACTGTTTGCCTACTTAAAAGTATTGAGCAAGGCTTTGCAGAAAGAAGGAAACAGCATCGTCTCTTGCTTGTTATCTAAAGGTGCGATTAGAATTCTTGAAGGTTGGAAGAACGAAGAGCGGTGGGACCAAATTTGGAAAAGGTTACTTAATCTGCCAAAGGAAAACTGCATCCCATTCTCTACAGATAGTAATGATGAAAGTAGAAGTAGATCCATTGATATGAGTGTATCGGAAAGCAGCAAACGGCGGAGGGTTCTGTCTAGTAGACTTGATATCTATGTTGTAATTACACCATCTGGACACAGACCTTCAGACACTGTCCGAAATGGTGATGCCGAATAAGTTTTTACTGCCCAGTTCTAGACATTTTGTTAGCAGAAATGAAAAGAAGATTTTCAGTGGGCAGTTTGAAACTGGCAACTTCGCGTGAACTGTTTTTGTGTTTAAATATTGGAAAAAGTGTTTTCTTCGTAAGTATGTATCCCATGGGAAGTATCAATGTGATATCGTTGGAAGCAGAAATTAAAATCGCAAATATAGTCAGGCGAGACAAAGGACACTGAAAATGTATTAATAAATTTGGAAACGTCCTCACTGAAAATTTATTCCAGCTGTAATCGAAACAGCCAATGATAGAACCTACCTTCATTTTTACAAGATGATGTGCATTGAATTTAGTTTGCCATACAACAGCACAACTTGTGAATAGGTATTATCAGCTATGCGAAGAATAAAAAACTGGCTGCATTCGACGATGAGTGAAGAACGACTATCAGACTCGATGGTTCCTTTTTTCAGAAAGTGATTTTGTGAAGGCTATGAACTATGACAAACTTGTAAATTTGTTTCTGCCGAAAGATGGAGGAAAATAAGATAAATTTGAAAAACATTATGCCTTAATAAGACATTATAAATGTTAATGATACAGATATTTTAATAGCTCAAAAGTAGACTTTTGATTCAAATGTTTTCGTGGAAAGTTTGTATTTTTAATTAAATTCGCTTGATCATAATTGTTATGTACGTTTTAGATTCCTTAATTTTTACTAACCAACTTCACAAAACGGCTCAAATTCAAAGATGAATTGTCAAAGGGGTTTGTTTTCTCACAGCTACTATTACGTTTAAGAATACAATAAAACAATTGAAATGGTACTTTTTACCAGTAATTGCAATGAACTGTTACATAAAATACAACAGCGTTATTCTTAAAAATAGGATACCTTTTAGGCCTAAAAGTGGACCATTAATTTCGGTTTTTGGTGATTACATTTTGTATTCAAATACCTCATTACTTCCGGTGAGCCCGTACTCCCATATATCAAGGCCTAATCCGCCCATGGACTCACGACAAACTGTCCTACCTTTATTTGGTTCAGAAGTGTCCCATGGTCAAGCTTTACGATAATAACTGGAAGTGTCAGAGTCCACAGCTGAGTCAGATGTAGCTATTTGTTTATAAAGCAATATCTTGTCTATGGGACACTCTGACATTTGATGTGAACCATCTCAATATGATGTTACCGGAATGAGAAGATACTCCTCTTTGCCATAAATGCCTTGAAAACTTTTTTTATAAAAACTTCACTCACCAGTTCACATGGGCCTACAGGCCTATTCGTGAACTTTATTCAGCGAGTGAAATACCGACCGTTAGCTCAGTGGGGATTCGAACCTTGGACTTTTCCCTCCGCAGTCCGAAGCCTAAAACCACTGAGCCACCACGCCAAACTATATGGGCCACTTCAAGACTATACTTATACATTTGACCGTCATATACGTAAAAAAAGTCATTTTTTTAAATTATAAATTACCTCCGGTACCCGTACAGCTGCTATTTTCTATTTTTTACAAATTATTTTTTATTTAACAAACTATTTAACCTATAGAGTTCAAGTTTGGTATACACATTACTAAAATCATTATCTTACAGAAATAAAAAAAATCATAAACTTTTTTAATTATTTTCAAAATGGCGCCACTTTGAAACATTTTATCTTTAATAACTTTTGAAAGGTTAGGAATACAACAAACTCACTAGAATACCTTTAAAAAAAAAATATTTTTAAACCAAAAATGTAACGTTGTATGAAATCGGACGACAGACAACTGAGATTTGAATATTTTTTTTTATTTAATCATTTACGCGTGAATGTGTACAGCCATGGTGTCGTGCCGCGCGAGTCAACCACATAA